>OY282640.1:106802259-107002611 GCA_958299015.1 Tetanocera ferruginea
AACATTCGAAAAGCATGTTGAGGTTTTGAGGGAAGTGCTTCGTAGAATTGGTGATGCCGGATTAAGGCTTAATAGGGAAAAATGTAATTTTTGTTTATCTTCACTTCGATATTAAGGATATGTTGTCGATAGGCACGGTCTACATGTAGACCCAGAGAAGGTGGAGGCGATGTTGGCCATTCCTGCCCTTAAAAATGTCAAGGAAGTCCGGTCGCTTGTAGGCACCATTTCTTGGTACCGGCGTTTTGTACCAAACTTCGCCGACTTAGTGAAACCCCTTAGCGATCTTCTTAAGAAGAACAAAAGATTTCACTGGTCGTCTGAGTGCGTAGATAGTTTTCTGAAGGCGAAAGAGCGCCTTGTCACCGCCCCTGTTTTGAGTTGCCCAGATTGTGATAGGCCCTTCTCAGTTCAAACTGATGCCTTTGATTTTGGCATAGGTGCAGTTCTGACCCAGCAATTCGATGAGGGTGAAAAGGTAATTTCATACTTGAGTAGGTCGCTTAGTAAGTGTGAAAGGAATTATTCGACAACGGAGAAGGAGTGTCTGGCGGTCTTGTGGACTGTGGAGAAGTCACGCCCATACATCGAGGGAGTCCATTTTACGGTGGTTACTAATCACTACTCGCTCGTGTGGCTGAATAATTTGAAGGACCCTTGCGGCAGATTGGCCCAATGGGCTCTGAAACTCCAACAGTACGATTTTGAAATCATCCATCGAAGGGCAAGGATCACGTGGTCCCTGATATGCTGTCGCGAAGTGTCCCAGTTATCAGTGAGATCACCGAGGAAGTAGCAGACCCCTGGATGTCGGATATGTGTAAGAAGGTAGGGCAGAAACCCCTTGATTTTCCCGCGTGACGCATCGAGAATGGTGTGCTATACAAACACGTTAAGACAGGGTTAGGAAATCTTTACGATAGGGCTTATGAGTGGAAGGAAGTTTTAGGAAAAAGTAAGAGGAAAGAAGCACTACGTGAGTGCCATGATAGTCCCCTAGCCGGACATATGGGAGGAAAACCTTAGCTAGGGTGGCCGAAAAGTACTATTAGCCAAAGATGAAGGCAGATATAGTTAGGTATATTAAGGGCTGTCAGGTATGCCAGAGCATCAAGCCCGATAATCAGAAGCCAGCTGGTTGTATGGTGGAGAGGAGCAAGGAGGTAGAGCCGTGGGAGATGGTCTCAGTAGATCTGGTTGGGCCCCTGGTGAAGTCCAGTCAAGGCCACTGTTATATACTAACAGTGGTTGACTACTTCACAAAATTCCCGCTTTTGTTTCGATTGCGTTCAACAACGGCAAAAAGCATCTGCAAAGAGTTGGAGAACAACGTGTTCTTACTCTTTGGTGTCCCGAGGACCATAGTGTGCGACAATGGGCCTCAATTCAAAAGTAAGGAGTTGCAGACTTTATGAGCTTCATTTGGAGTACAGCTGCGCTTCACTGCCCATTACCATCCGCAGGCGAACCCGGCCGAGCGGATCAACCAAATAATAAAGACAACCCTTAGGGCGTACATTTCCGAAAACCATAGGACCTGGTATACGCACCTTGCCAAGGTAGCTTGCTGTATTCGCACATCGCAGCACGAGGTGTTAGGGCACTCCCCTTACTCCCCTTACTTACCGGTAAAAGTAGTGAGGAACGAGCCAAGTTCATGGCAGAATTAAGGCAAGACATACGGAAAAAATGGACACAGCGAGCGCCAAGATGGCAAAGACATATAATCTGCGACGTAGGGATGTATAATACTTACCGAACGAATTAGTCTGGAGACGGAATTTTGTATTATCCGATGCTACGAATTACTTTGTAGCCAAGTTAGCACCCAAGTTTATTGGACCATTTAGGGTTAAAAAGAGGGTGTCTCCCTGGACTTACATCCTCGAAAATGAGGACGGGCGCGAGAAGGGTGGCACGTGCAAGATTTGCGGCCACACGTAGACGAGGTTAGTTGTCCCTAGTTAGATCTGTAACGAAAGTTTCTCGGTTTGAACTTTAACAATCGAAACACTGGCGTGCCAGCGGTAGCTATATACGGCTACTTGTACATGGTATACAGCCGATTCAATACCGAGCAACTTTCGTGGAGGTGGAGGTGGGGTTGTTGCGTGCCAAAATCTGCTTCACAGATTTGTCTAAGTGTTTCTTGGAGGGACACGGCACTGCTGCGTGTAGTTTTAGAACAAAATCACTCTGCACTATTATGATAATAGTGATGGTTTTAATATCAATATCGGTTATTTGCGGTATTCTGGTTGCATAACGTGTGGGATAGCACTGCTGTGCAAAATAATCCTATGCAAGCCAGAGGCTTGCTGGTCATTTGTGTTGCTATTTTGCCAAACAGGGCAAATATTGGTTCCACTGCGTTTTCTGGGGCTGCTCCTGTTGGCTATGCCGCGACAAAAGGAAAATCCCATAATCCCACGAGTGACTGAACGCACTGAAAACCGCGACTTTCGAAACGCACTCAGCCTGAACGAAACTTGCGATTCAACTTATCCCTAGGCTCATTCACGGTGAGAGACGGCCATTGTGGAATGTAAGATTGAAGTGGTGCCACACTAACACTTACGCAGGTGCCGTCAAAATATATTTTATTTGGTGGGTAGGGAGGTTTTTATTTAAATTTTCTCAAATATACGCCTGGAAAATCCTTTAACCCTCTCATGCCCAATGTTGCCTATAGGCAACATTGTGCTTATATGCTTCTAAGTCCCGTTATTTTGATTTGTTTGACGTGCGGTTTTTTGCATTATGTAGTCATATGTGTTGTGCAAGCTTACAGCTATTTGCCCAGCTAGCATTTGGACGATTGCATGACGAGCGCGATCATTTCGCGTTTCTTTTTTTAATCGTCCAGACGATTGTTCCGGTAGAATTTTATTTTGCTCTTCGAAATGATGCTTTTGCGAGTCGTTATGACGATTGTTGAACGAGTGAATCGTCGTTCGCGCATTTTGGCGAGCATTTAAAAATTGCTGGTAGGCAAAGATCGCATATTACTCTTGAATATGATATTTATGCGATTCATTATGATGATTGACGAGTGTTTATTTTTTTGTTACTCTACAATCGTCATTTAATCCTTCTGACGACCATAAAAAGATTGTTATTTGCAGACGCGCATCGCAGACGACTCTTTTAGGCGATTGTTTCAAGGCTCGCTTGAAGTAGGAATAAAAGCGTCTTCCGCGCTTCTTTTCTACGCATCGTAGACGACTCAAATGGAAGAGTCGCCGGCTTGACACAGTTTCTTCCGTTGTTCTGAACTTGCGTGATCGGAATAAGACATCGTCGACGATTTATTTAATTGCCCGGTCCAATCGTGGAAGATCCGTCTACGATTGAAAATGCTAGCTGGGTGGTGTATTGTAAGCTGTTCACGATTTCATTCAGTAGCCGTTCTCAGTAGAGTGAACTTGTCAAAATCGTTTCGCGAAAAAAGTGTTTATAGAAAAAGTTTTAAAAAGCATTAAAATAATTGTTTTATTGTAAAACCAAGTGAAGAATATAAATAAATAAATGTAAGAGAATTATTTAGAAAAAAAAAATCATGAGATAAGTGTTTAGTTTGTTTATAATATTTTTGTAAAAGTGCTGTTGCCTATAGGCAACATTGGTCAAGTGTGGTAATTTCTGAACAATGTACATTTCTTTATGTATATACATACTTAGATGCGTCCAAGAGGTCTAACACAGGCAGAAATTGAAAAAATTACTAATTTTGACTGGGATGATTCTGAGGATGAGGAAAATGAAGAAGAGCAGGAAAGAACAGTAAATTTGGAAAACATCATCGAAGAAACGTTAAAAAATGTGATTGATAATGGCGAAAATATGGAAGTTGATCTAATTGAGGAACTAATTAGCAGAGAAATTGACGGAGCAGAAACTGAAAATAGAGAGGTTATACAGGAGGTGATGGAGAAAATTGATTTGCAAAGTTTGAGGTGGAGGAGTCAAAAGCTTACGGATTGTAATACCAGTTGGAAAAGCGAAGTGCCCAGCAGTGAAGTGAAACAACCAATCGAATATTTCACCCAGTTCTTTACAGATGAAGTCTGGCAGAAGATTTGTGACGAGACAAACTTGTATGCGGTACAAACTAATGGAACGGAGTTAAAATGTAATGTTTCTGAAATAAAAAGATATGTTGGTATATTACTATACCTTGCTGTAGTCAATATTCCAACATATAGAATGGCATGGGCGCAAAATTTCAAATTGATGGCTGTTGCAAATGCATTGCCAAGAAATAGATTTGAAAAAATTAAACAATTTTTTCATCTAAACAATAACTCTGTTCAGCCTCAAAAGGGTCAACCTGGGTATGATAAATTATACAAAGTTCGCCCATTGCTGAATTTTATAAAGAGAAAATTCAATGAAATTCCCCAAGAAGAATTCCAAAGCGTGGATGAGCAAATGATTGCATATAAGGGTAATTAATTTAATGTACATATATAAATAGCTTTCTATCTAATGCACAAATATATTTTTTATTAGGTCAACACAGTTTGAAACAATATCTGCCAAACAAGCCCCACAAGTGAGGATTCAAAATGTTCACTAGGGCTGGTGTATCTGGCATAATGTATGACTTTACTCTCTACATTGGAGAAGGAACGTGTGAGTCTTTTGGTTTGGGAATATCATCAGACATTGTTTTAGCTTTAGCATCCAATATTCCGATGAACCAAAACTTCAAATTATTTTTTGACAATTGGTTACATCAATAAGCTTGATGATTGCGCTACGTCAACGAGGAATATTATCCGTTGGGACAATCCGAAACAATCGTTTGAAGAACTGTGCTCTAAGCAGTGAGAAGCAGCTTCAAAAACGAGGACGGTGTTCAAGCGATTTTAAATATGAGGCAACGCACAATTTGATTGCTTGCCGTTGGTATGACAACAAGAGTGTACAACTGGTTTCCAACTCTACAGGTAAAACCCCATGAGTGAGTGCAAGAGATGGTGCCGAAAAGAGAAGAAGTTTATGACAATATCTCGTCCAGGTATAGTTGAATGCTGTAACAAACATATGGGAGGGGTTGATATAGCTGACATGCTGATAGAATTATACAAAATCAACCACCGCTCAAACAAATGGTATATGCGCATAGTATACTGGTGTATAAATTCTTCTATAGTAAATAGTTGGCTGTTGTATCGCAGAGACCTCAAACATACAGACGGCGAAGTGAAGCATATACCACTAATAAAATTCCAGTTGGACATTGGTAACGAGCTTTTGAACGCAACTCAAACAGCAGTTTTACCAAGGAAAAGGGGTCGCCCAACATCTCTTCTTTCAACGATGTAGTCAACTCTGTCATCACCAGGTTCTATACCATCGGCTCCATCATCACCAGTTCTTTCGACGGCCTCAGAATCAAGCTCCCACAAAAGAGCGTATGTTGCAGAACCTGCCAAATCCACACGATTTGACAATATTGGTCACTGGGTAGAATAGGGAGCAAAAGGTAGATGCAGGCTATGCCACACTGGTTATCCGCGCTCTAAATGTAGCAAATGCAACGTATATTTGTGCTGTAATCCACAAAAAAATTGTTTTGTATCTTTTCATACTTAAATTTCAATAAAAAAATACATGTTTTCTTAAAATTTACCACTATTGCCCAATATTGCCTATAGGCAACATCCTGTAACTGACGAACCAGGATACCAAGGACTTTGAATTTTTTGTCAGTTCATATCTGACTCAAGACTAACATATATCATGCATAAAAAAATTTTTAGACCCGCCCATTTTAATTCGGGCATGAGAGGGTTAAGGCATTTCTAAAATAGGTGTGAGTAAAGCCTCCCAGGTTGAATACCGGTTTCTGCGAAAATCGCATCTGCGTTGGCAAAAAGATGGCTGAGTTTAGGTTCCCATTGTGTGGAACCTAAATAGCGAGATCCGCAATGTTGTCGGCGAGTTCAGTTCATTCTGAACAGTGAAACTGAGTGGTTAAAAAAAAAAAGAGTGATAAGTGAATGAGTCACGGGATAAAGACCTGACTCCAAAAAAAAACATTTTACAAAGCTGTGTACGTGAACGACAGAGGTCGTGGGATCACGGGAAGCGAGGTGCGGAGGACACCAAGGAGCAGCACAGGAACCTGAACTGAGGATTTATCAGGGAGTATTTTTTTGTTGTGTGGTGCTTACCCACTACGTGTAGTTAGATTTTATAGTTAGTGTGGTTGATAAAATTGTATAGTTATTCGGTTTGATAGTCCGTGTGGCCTCGATATATTTCTCTTCATCTTCTATACCCAGTAGAGTCGTAGTCCTAAGATACGTCCATTCGTGTTCGTCCGTGTTAGGCCCCCCGCACTCGAGCCTAGTTCGTCCGAACAGGTGAATTATTGATTCCAATCGGTGGAATCTTGATTCTAATCTCAACTTGAACCCGCAATTAGAGTGCACCCCAAAACCTTGGTTTTGTGTTGTCATATCTTCATCTAAATTTGTTCATTTTGGTGTTGGCTGATTCATTTCAGGTTTTGCTCAAGTTGATAAGACTTAGAATAAGTCTTATCAAACTTCGACATTTACTTTGTATTGCTTAGTTCAGTATCCACTTAGCTTTATTGTGTGCCCTCTCCGACTGAGCAGGTGGCAACATTGTCGCTATACTTTTGTAAGATCTATTGTGAATAGTTTATGTGCTTGTCGTGGTGTTTCTAGCTGCATACAATTGAAAAATATTTTTTTTAAATCAATTTTAGTTGAATTAATACTCTAATTTATTTAATTTTAAATAACAAACAACAGCAGCAGTGCAGTATTAAGTTGGGTGAAGTTAGAGTTGCTTAAAGTAGAAGCTGCCAGAGTGAGGCTAAAGTATTTGAATAGACCAAAATATAATTTTAATTGATCATCATCAAATAAATTAAAATTAAAGAAGTACGCGACAATGCATTTTAGTGAAGACGTTAAAATTCGAAATTGTACTGTTTTTTACATATTTTATTCAATTTTACACTGATTGATACATTGATACTGAAATAGTAATAAGTATTTGAAGTGCTACTCTCAGGTTTGAAAAAACATCTTTTTCTTTAAATGCAAGTTCTGTTCCATTTAAATCTGTATTATAAAACTCACCCAAATTTTTACAATTCTTTTCAAGATGGTTGTACGGATTATCCTTACTTAATAAATTTTCAACGTCCAGTAAATACCAAAATCTGGAATTAAGGTCCCTTGTGTCGTGCATTTGTCGGCGACATTTTATACGGATTGTTGTATCGATTCTCCATTTTTTACAAAGATTTTTAGCTTTTTCGATAACTTTTTCACATATTTCGTTACGAATTTCTGCAAGTTCAGTCGCCAATAATTTGAGATCATGGAACGCTTCTTTAAACTTAATTTTAGGACCTTGTAATCTGAGCTGCACACGGTCAATTCTCTTAGAGTCCATGCCAGAAATGGACTTAAGTTATGATATTTAAATTCGGTTTAAGATAAAGATTGCAGCATTTCTGGTGCACCACTTGTGGCAGTATTTTCATCTGCTAATTTTTCTTATAGTTCTATGTATTCTTCCAGTCCCTCGACAATAACGCTAACTGCTTGCGCTCTGGCGCTCCATCGTGTTACAGATTCTTAAACAGATTTTTTAAAGCATTTTTAACAATTTCCATCGTAATATTGAACGTGAGAAAAAGAGACGTATGTTATCAATTATTATAGTAACTCCTTCTAAATTAAATGTGTGGTTGTCACAATTTGGAAATGTTGCCTTATTATTTTTATACCCCCACGCGTACTGCGTAAGGGGTATATTAATTTTGTCACGACGTGTGTAACGCCCATAAGGAGGCGTGATAGGTATAGAAAAGTATATATATTCTTGATCAGCATCACCACCTGAGTTGATTTAGCCATGTCCGTCTGTCTGTCCGTCTGTTCGTCTGTCTGTGGACACGATTGCAGCCGTAATTTTGAAGCTATCGTGCTGAAACTCGATAGTTAAGCTTTTTTCTAAAAAACTAAGATCAAGTTCGAGAATGGATCGCTAAATCGGATGAAAACCACGCCTACCTCCCATACAATCCCAATATTGAAAACTCCATAAAGAAGCAAATATTTAAGCTACAAAATTTAAATTCGGTACTTGTGTAATTTATGTTAAAACTAAGGTGTGTTAGAAAAATGGGCGTCATCCACCCACTAACACGCCCACCTGCCATACAACCCCAAAATTTAAAACTATACACAGAGGCTTGTGTCGAAGCTACATAAATTAAATTAAGTATTTGTTCAATTTATATCAAAACTTAAGCGTGTTCGAAAAAAGGCCATCATACACCAACGAACACGTCCACCACCCATACAACCCTAAAATTGAAGACTATATAAATAGGCTTCTGTCAAAGCTAAAAAAGTAAAATTAGATATTTATTCATTAAATATCAGTATTAAGACGTGTTAGACCGCGCCCATCTCCCATATAACCCCGAAATTTAAAATTCTATAAAAAGTCTATTCTATTTAAGCTACAGGAACAAAATTGGATACGTTTGTATTTTATATCAAAACTCATAATACTCATAATTTATCCCATACAACCATAAGACAACCCATAAGAGTGAAAACTGTATATATAGGCTAATATTTAAGCTACTGAACTGAAAGTGGGTATTTGTGTATATTATATCAAAACTGAGGCGTCTTAGAAAAACTAGCGTCAACAACTCAAGAACACTCCCACCTCCCATTCAAGCACAAATCAAAAACTTTATAAAGAGGCTTGTATTTACTTTGCAGGAAAACAATTTGGTATGAATATATTTTAGACGTCAACGAAATAGTAAAATTTTTTAAATCTCATACAAAAAGAGCTACAATTTAAAATTGTGTACCATTACGAATCGGCCGTGGGGTATTTAAACTTCGGCCAAGTCGAAGATATACTTTACTAGTTTTCTATTATTCTTTGTTCAACGCCAGATATGTGATTTGACCTAGAAACTTACAAATGTTTGTTTCTGGAATTTGAAAATCGCTCAGCTATATAATGAATACTTAGACAATATTAAGCTGAGAATTTTGTCTGATCCAAGGAAATTTTGGGGATTCATAAATACAAAAAAGAAATCCGATGGATTCCCTTCATCATTTAAAACTCTTGACGGATTTACCGATGATCCCGTCATAATCTGTGGCCTATTTGCTACTCTTTTTAAAGAATCATTTTGTTCCGATTCTTTTAACCCTGATGTTGGGTATTTTGATTATATGAGTTCTTCATCCAAGGTTTCTTTGGAATCTATATCCTTTACCGCTGAGGATATTTTTAATTATATTGGATCGATAGATGAAGATTTTAGCGCTGGACCTGATGGAATTCCTGCCGCTGTGTTAAAACAATGCGGTTCTTTTTTGTGTCAACCACTTTCTTTGTTGTTTAATAAATCTATAAATGAAGGCCTTTTTCCTCAATTTTGGAAAAAATCGTTTATAAGCCCCATTTATAAAAAGGGTTGCAGGAATGATGTTACTAATTACAGGCCCATTGCTAAACTATCATCGATTCCAAAACTTTTTGAGAGAGTGGTGTATGATCGGGTTAAGAGATACTGTGGAGAATTCATAACAACTCGTCAGCATGGTTTTGTCAATGGCAGATCCACTGTGTCCAACCTTCTCGATTTTACATCTTTCTGCCTTAATACAATTGAATCAGGTAACCAGGTCGACTGCATTTACACTGACTTTAGTAAAGCGTTTGATAAATTACCACATAGTTTAATTTTATTTAAACTCAAGTTATTGGGATTTCCACAATATTTTGTTAGCTGGATTAAATCGTATTTGACAGAACGATCTTATCAAATACAATTCCGAGGGGTTTTGTCTCCTGAATTTGTTGCGGAATCAGGTGTTCCTCAAGGCAGTCACTTAGGTCCACTTCTGTTTATTTTAGCCATTAATGATGTTACCCACATTATTAAACACTCTCACCTGTTAATTTATGCAGATGATATGAAAATATACAGAACAATAAATGCTAAAGACGACTCCAACCTACTCCAGGCTGACCTTAAATCTTTTGAAGTTTGGTGCTTTAAAAATAATATGTTTCTAAATCCTGTTAAATGCCAAACTACGACCTTTTCGCGCAAAAGGAATAATTTAATTTTTGACTACAATATTAAAAATACTGCTTTAAGTCGTGTTGAGGCCGTCAAAGACCTTGGTATATGCATGGATTCTAAGCTATCGTTCAACAATCATATTGATTACATTTGTAAAAAAGCATCTTCAATGTTTGGATTTATAAAACGTTGGGCCAAAGAATTCAATAGCATGATTACAACTTCTACGTTGTATTATGCAAAAGTGCGCCCTCACTTGGAGTACGCAAGTCAAGTTTGGTCCACAAGTTATAGTGTGCATGTTGAACGTATAGAGAGAATCCAAAAACGTTTTGTTCGGTTTGCTCTTAGGGGCTTAGGTGGGATTGATTTTTTGAACCTTCCTCCTTACGAGGATCGTTTAAAACTTTTAAAAATGCAATCTTTAAGTGAACGGAGGAAGTCTGCGGATATCGTCTATTTACACCAACTCATAACCGGTGTATTCGATTGTCCGGAATTACTTTCTCTTGTAAACTTTAACTCTAACCGTAGAAGTAGTAGAAATGCTAACAACTTAATTTATCTACCATTTAGTAGAACAAATTACATGGCTACTGCTCCCTTGAACCGCATGAGTGCCTCTGTAAACAACTGTACATTTTTTGATGTTAGTTTGTCAAAAGGTCAACTCAAAAGTAGATTGAAAGCTATTGTGTAATTAGATCTGTGTTTGTGCATGCATGGTTAGTTGTTATGTCCTGTGTTGTCCCTGAGCCCAATCCATTCTGTGGTGGGTAAATTTTTCCCACATTGATTTGTTTGGAGCCACTGGAATTCATTACATTGAAATATTTCAATGAAATCTGAATTGTGGCTTCAAATAGATTAATGCTGAGAATGTGCGAAAAAGCTGTAGTAGCTGAACTCTATTGTTATTGCATATAAGGGCAGCATTATCATATCATTGTACCTTACAGTTGGCTTACTTAATTTTTAAATTAATTAATTAAAACAAATTTTTTTTGGGTCTGCGAGTGGCGCCCGTTGCATGATGACACCCACTTTCCCCCACCCCTCGCTACACCACTGATCACAATGTATCAAAAATAAATGTGCTTTAAATAAAAACAAAGTCTTGCAGGTTTCGTCAGGGATTGAACCCTGGATGGTTGAGTAATAAACTCGATCACTAGCTAGCTCGGCTTAGCTCGAACTTAGTAAAAGGTGATTATAATTCATTTGCTAAAAGAAAAAGAGGCAATTAAAATCTATTTTTAAAATGTTGAATGTCTTCAAATCTAATTTTAAAATGTTAATTTTAGAAATTCAAACGAACGTTTTAGCAGCTCATTTGAAAATGTTTATTGCAGAAAATCAAACGAACGTTTTAGAAGCTTTAGTTAAAATGTGCGTTTTTAAAATAAAAATAAACATTTGAGGCGCAAAAACTGGGTTAAGCGTTTTCAAAAGTAGCACGTTTCTGCTAGTTTTGAAAATGTAGTTTTTTCAGTGTATAGACATTTTCGTATATAGCAGTGTCTTCGACACAGTTGGTCGTACTTATAATTCAATAATTATGAGGTTATCCCGATAATTGGCGTCTTCTCACGAAAATGGTTATAGGTAACCGTATTTCATGAGTAGACCAAAAAAGCGACGTTTGAATGACACAAAAGTCCTTCAGCTGCTTGAATATCATTCCATTTCTAAGTACAATATATCGTAAGACATTTGAAGCTTGAAATATTTTCACTTTCAATGAAAGCAATGCATTTTTAATTTTTTTTTTCTAAGCAGTAAAATAATGAAAACACATACTTTTTTATTAAAAAAAAAAACACAACAAAGCACTGAAACATAAATTTTTTGAAAAGACCATAAAACCCTGGTTGTTATTCATTTTCAAGAGAGAACATTTTTTTGGTTGCAAAAAATATGGGTATATCAAATATCGGCATGAATCTTGGTCCTACAAAAAAATGTTTCGGAGAAAATCGAATGTTCAAAACCATCAAAGACAGTGGCCGATATTTGACTTCACTACAGGAATCATTGTTAACGATAAAATTTATATATATATATTTATCTGTTTAATTTTTAGCGGACAATTTTCGACCATACTTAACTTCTTTTCAAGGAAATTCATTTACGGACTACATTAATTCAGTCTATGTAGATGTAAGTATATTATTATAACTATTTCAAATTAAAAAATTTAAACTATATCTCTATCTAATTTAAACTAAAGGGCTACACCAAGCCTCGTGAATACATTGTTACTGAATGGCCCATGAAACATACTTTAGGTGAGTTTTGGTCATTGGTATATGATCAGGAATGTTCTGCTGTAGTGGTTTTATGTCAGCCACCTAGCCAATCACAACAGTTTCCATCTTTTTGGCCATATAAATCAAAAATGGAAAAATATGGTCCAGTTTTCTCCGTTCACTATGTCTCATCCAAAATTTATACAAATATTAAACAGTGGGAATATAAAATCAACAAGAAGGTTCAAGAATTGTTTAAATTTTAACAATTTAAATTTTTAAATTTGGAAAATTATTAAGTATTTTCTAATATTCCCATTTTTTAGATTGTTTCCCTTACAGAAATGATGGCGGGAGTAAAAGCACCAACGAAAACTGTTCAATTATTTCAGCTTACCTGCTGGCCAATGGGACATAAGGTGATTTTTGTATATTATTAACGTTAACCGAAGTAAAATATGTTTATATAATAGGTCCCAACGTCAACAAATTCCTTAGTGTTTTTGATGAACATGGTTGAAATTTGGCGAGAAAAAACAGATTATGGACCAGTTTGTGTCGTTTCACCGTAAGTTATTAATTAAATTATACCAAGTTAGAAATAAGACAAAAACGCGGTCATTAAAGGGTTGCACCACTCTGGATTTTTCGTTAAATTGATATTTGGTGTACACAAAAGTTTTAAAGGTTTTTTTTCAAGTTTTACGCTTTATTGTGATTAATTTGTTATAAATTGATTTTTCAAAGTATCGGCCATCGCTATCCACTTCTCTTTCCTATTTTTCTAGCAGTTTTCGGATACCATCTCGAAAAAACTATGTGTCTTTTGGTGCGATCTTCGAATCGATCCAATTTTAGAGTTCTTCAAAAGAGCGAAAGCGCTGATCATCAACGGAATGCGTCATCGAAGAAAACAAATAGTAGTAAGAAGGGGCAACCACAATCTGAAGAACTCGGGTCGCGATTAAAGGAGTGGAAGCTGGTAGTAAAAGATTCTCTTATCTTAGTGACCGTACTTTGTAAATAGAGGAATGTGTTGAGACTCGAGATAATGATTCGGTATTGAATCACAATTATAATGCTGATGAATAGCGACTTTGCATTGGTGGTTCAACTAAAAGTGTGTTAATCGAGGATCCCTTAATTGGGATGCAACATGTCCATTAGACCGTATCACCTTGTATGGCAGAAAAGTAAACCTATTTTGACCCCGCCTCAATCGTTAGATATTTGAAAGACATTTTTGAAAAAAATATTTTTTTTTTTTAAAGTGGTCCCTATGGTGCTATTTTGGTTTTTTGTAATATCTTCGGTGTTTGTTGTTAGATCCGGTTAAATTATATATCTGTGTGTTTGTTGATGTTATGCAAATATTTTCTCATTTTTTTTTACCGCAAATGTTTTTTTTTTCGACTGATTACACAATCGATCTCCGTTCCTACCATATTATCCTGCTCCAAAAAATCCAAAAAATTAAAGCTTATAAAAAATCATTGTAACCATGGGAACAAGTGAAATCGAAAAAATGGATGGAAAAATGGTTATCCTTTGTTATGCAAAGGATAACACTTTGGATTGGATCATAATAAAATTTTTTTTTTATTTTCAAAATCTCTTCGGGATTCAAGGTGGCTTTGGCTGTCGCGCTCGAAACTGTCAAGTTTCGCGAAATTGTGCAATCTTACATAGAATACTCAAAAGCATACAGATGAAAATTATGTTTCATTTTTGAAATGAGTTAAAAAAAAAGTTTTTGTGCCCAGATTTTGTTTCAAATGCATGTACCTTAAAATCTAACAACGACTTTTAAAAACTAAAAAATGGAAAAAATAGTAATGGTTAGGTTAATATTTATCAAATAAAAATTCTATTAAATTGACTGGTTGTCTTAGAAAGTGAATTTATTTTAATTCGAAATCGTCTTCACCTTCTGGTTTTGGTGTATATTCATTGGTACTGCAAGTAGCTGTACAACCGGTAACTGCAGTATAAATGCTTGCGATGGCATCATCATCACCGTCGTCTGGCAATGAATGCAAAAGCGGACCGCATTGATTGAGGAAAATTGCTTTTGCATTTTCGGGAATTGTATCCTCGTTGGCGCACACGATTGGAAAATCATTCTCAATTGAGCACTTGCAACACGAAAAACGAAATAGGACATCCCATTTGTTGGCTTGAAAAAATCGAGGATTCTGCGTTTAAAAAGACGACTTTTTCAGCAAGTCATTTATCATTCTTCGATTGTGGGTTCTAGACACTATTTGTATTTTTGCGTATTTATGCGGATATATTTTCAGTGAATGCACTGCGTTTGACTTTTGAATTATGATGAAGAAACAACACGTATTCCACCACATTTCGTTTTCTTCTGAAAAAGACCGATTTACTTTTTTATATGAAGTGACCGCTACAGTCACCTTGAATCCCGAAAAGATTTTGGAATTTAAAAATAAAATTTGATTATGTGATAGTGTTATTCTATGCATAAAATTGGTCGGAAGTGATCCTAAAATCCATTTTTTCTATTTCACTTGTTCCCATGGTTATAATGATTTTTTGTAAGCTTTATTTTTTTGGATTTTTTGGAGCAGGATAATATGGCAGGAACGAATTTCGATTGTGTAATCAGTCGAAAAAAAAAACATTTGTGGAAAAAAAAAATCAGAAAATATTTGCATAACATCAACAAACACACAGATATATAATTAAACCGGATCGAACAATAAACACCGAAGATATAATAAAAAAACCGAAATAGCACCATAGGGACCACTTTAAAAAAAAAAAAATATTGTTTTCAAAAATGTCTTTCAAATATCTAACGATTGAGGCGGGGTCAAAAATAGGTTAGTTTTGGTGATACGCTCTAATGTCCATACAATATCATTTTCTCTATTTGCACTTGCACTTCTCCCCAGAGAACTAAAGCCAGTTCAGCGATGACCAAGAAGAATATTTTCACCAAAAAATGGCAACAATAGAAAAACATTTTGCTGAAAAAAAATTAAAATGACTGAATAAAACGACTCAGAAAACAATCGATTAATCAAACATTTTTGAATTGTCATGCCGAAAATTAAATTTTGGAAATCATTTCTTTTCATGAAAAGTTGAATAACTGACTATCAATTACTGACCGATTTTTTAGTTTCAGCCTTTACATAATTTAGTGCATAGAAAAATAATCATAGTTGGAAAAAATGTAAAAAAGCTGTATTTGCAGAGTAAATACACACAGTTTTCTCAGGTTGTCCCAAACAATATACAAATCGTTGGAAAAGTTTAAGTTTATCTCTCAGGATCCTGTTTAATTTTTCAAATTTGGCAATCAGGTAAGTTATAGGCCAAAATGTGGGCAATGGTACGCAAAATCGGTTTTTTAACAGTAGTCCAGATTTTGAGAGTGTCCGGCAAATTTCAAGTATGGAACATTCTTTAACTCAACAAGACCTACTAGAAAAATAACAATATGTCCCAGGGATTTCAACTTCGTTCCATTTTGTTGCACCGCGTTATTTTTATTTACTTTCTTAAAAAAGATATTAAAATTATAATTATGCCGTTTAAATGTTTCATTATTATCTTGATTTACTTTGTTAGCGAAAAATTGCCATTTTTTATGGTTTTTCAGCAAAATTCATGAATACTTTTTTGTTTTGCTTTTACTCAAATAACACGGGAATGACGAACTTAAAATTTCCAATGAAAATCAAAATCTCCCACACAAATTAGGAACAGTCTAATGTATATATAAAACTGCTTTATCGTCAACAGAACTTAGGTTTTAGTTATTTTTACAATTTTTCGAGAGTTTTTTTTAAATCAATTTAAAAACACCATTTTTACAAACATCAAATTAAAAAACAAATCAAATATGGCATAGTTTATAAAGGACAACTTCAATTCTGCGTTTTTTATCAGTAAATTTCTTATATTAATTCAATCACACAATATTGTATACGTATTTTGATTTTAACGTGCTTTTTTGTTGTTGTTTTTACACAGGGCCAGTATCATTAATTATTTAATATGCATGTGCGTCAGAGATCGGCAATTAATGTTTCGACTTTATTTTATCTTCGCTTCTGCTATGCTTTCATTCGTGAGCAAGAACTGTGAATCTGTAGGGATAATCATTGTCCTCTTTGCTCTTTCCATATTGTGTTAAACTATTTGTATTGTCATCTCACCCATTCATTTTAACTTTTCAACGAGTACAATGCGTTGCTTTTAAATATCAGAAGATTTTGGTATTCGTTGTAAACATAGAATTTTCCTGCTAACATTTGAATTTAATATAATTTAATATAGTTTAAGGTTTGCGTTAAATAAATTAATAAAAACTAAAACAACATTTTTTTATTGTGTATAATTAACATAATTCTTACAATTGGTGACCCCTGTGTGGGCAGCAGCCTCACTTTTCCAAGGGCAACAAATTGCATCAGCCATTTTGAGAGGCGCTGCACAGCTCGTGCAGTAGCAGAAAAATTCGCTTGAGCAGCCGCACATAATTTCAAGGCCAGCGAGTTTCATCAGCCAAACTAAAAAATTCACGACGCGTCGTGTTACAACGTCGGCGTATACATAGCGTGCAACATCGGTCAACGGTATCAGAAGCGAGAATACTAAATTCCATTATGTTTTTGGTTTTGCATCTCCTGAAGTAAGCCCGCGACAAGTGTGACATTGGTTACGCGACAAGTGTTAATAAAACAGTCATTGTAGATGGCAAGACTAAGTATTCTGAGAGAAAAGGGTCGTTCAAGCTTTTTCTAGTTCTGAGGAAGCCAAGTTAAAAAAAATTTTTCGGAGGAAAAATGTTGAAGAATCAGAAACCAACTCAATTTTTAATTATTCTTCGAAATGCTGCTTCATGCAGCTGCAATAACACTGTTTTAAAGTCATTATTTTTGGAGAATCTTCCGGATTCTATTCGAGCAATTCTCGCCATCAGCACCTCGCATGACATAGAAAGCCTGGCACTTATAGCCAACAAGATTATGGAGAATCAGACACCGTCCAACATCTGCGAAATTAAGCAAAGCAATTTCAACAAAGCATCTAACAACCTATCTGATGATATTGCAGCACTTTCAACGAAAGTTGAAAAACTTAATTTAATGGCAAAAGCTTTTCAAAGTCAACGATCACGATCGACATCTAACAGTGCCAGTGCTAATGGCCGCACCAAAGCAAAGACGAAAGCCAACGTGCTGGATACAATCCATCCACATGCTCTTACCACAACCGATTTGGGGGGAGGGTCAGGAAATGCAAACCTAGAAAAACTAGCCGCGGTAAACTAGAAAGACCGTCAAGCGTCACGGCGGTGAATGATGGTTCACGTAAGTTGCAAAACCGCCTGATTATTTTAGATAAAATTTCTGGATCAAAATTTCTCGTTTATACCGGTGCAGAGTTGGCGTTGCTTCCAGCCTGCTATTCGTCCAGCCAAACTCCGTGTGATCTGAAACTCTATGCAGCAAACAACTCATCAATTGCAAACATATGGTGGCAGACGTCTTAAACTTGATTTCGGGCTTTGAAGACATTTTCGAAAACATCTTCGAAGAAGAAGAGTGGACATTTTGCGTTGCAGCTGTTCCATATGCTATCATTTTAGTTGATCTTTGTTTCGGATTACAGTTTGCTGGTCGATGTCAAAGGTCAACTTCTTATCGACAAGATAACCAAAATCAGCGTTCAGGGCTTCATCTGCTATACCTTCGTTAAAAATTTCTACCGTCAACGAAAATGGCTGAGTTCACAAAAATTTTAAGAGGATTTCGTGAAATCACAGGTCTTGCTCAACCACGCACAGTAGTCAACCGTCAGGTAGAGCATTTTATACCAACCACTGGGGCTCCTGTTTTCGAGCGTGCCCGCAGACTCAATCCTGAAAAGTACAAAGCTGCCAAAGCCGAGTTCGAGTATCTAATGAAGCTTGGTTGGGTTCGTCCCTCCAAAAGTCCGTGGACCAGCCCAATCCACCTTGTCAAAAAGAAGACTGGAGAATGAAGTATTTGCGGAGATTATCGGCGTCTCAACTCTGTTACCAAACCAGATCGGTATTCAATTGCACATTCTCAGGATTTTACAAACAATTTATATGGCAAAACAATCTTCTCCACACTGGATTTAGTCCGAGCTTATCAGCAGATTCCAGTGGCAGAGGAGGATATTCCGAAAACTGCGCTTATTACCCCCTTTGGTCTATTTGAGTGTTTAGTTATGCAGTTTGCTCTTCGCGGAGCATCTCAAACTTTTCAGAGATACCTGGATAACATTTTTGAGAACTTAGTTTTGTAAAAACATATATCGACGATTTGTTGATTGACTCTTCATCTCAAGAAAAACACAAACAACATTTGAAAATAGTTTTCAAACTTCTCAATGATCACGGTCTTCGAATTAACATGGACAAGTGTGTTTTCAGTGCCACTGAAGTTAAGTTTTTGGGGTACCTTATCAGCTGCAAAGGCATTCCGCCGCTTGAAGGAAAAGTTCAAACAATCAAGGATTTTTCTCAACCAAAAACAGTGATTGAGTTGCGACGAGTCGTTGGCATGATTCATTTCTACCATCGCAGTTTACCTGGCGTTGCCACAGTTCAGACACCGCTAAACAAATTTTTTAAAAATTCCAAAAAGAACGACAAAACTCCAATAGAGTGACTTCAGATGCAGACATTGCTTTTCAAAAGTGCAAGGACGACCTAGCTAACGCCACTTTGCTTGCACATCCTGCATCTCATGCAAAAATTCGCTACATGGACTTTGTAACTTGCAGCCGCGTTTTCCTTCGCGTCAAAAACAAAACGTCACTGGAAAGACCGTATGAGGGTCCTTTCAAAGTCATCGCACGTCATTCCGATCGAGTGTTTCAAATTCAACACCACGAAAAAGCTATGAAATTTTCCATCGAGAGGTTGAAACCAGCTCATTTGGAGCGCTTCTGGCTTAATGATACACAGCCTAATTCGACTCTTGAGCCACAACCAAATTTGTCATCATCTGAGAGTCTTATCATCAACAATAAGCAACCATCAAGATCTTCTTAAGTTCAACATACAGCAGTTGGTGACCACAAATACACTACCAGATTACATAGTCAGTCAATCAATAATGATCTCAACTACAACGCTACAATTTGTCGATCACTTAAAACGTATTCTAAGCCAGGGCCGGATTTAGGCATAGGCTTTGCTGGCTGCAGCCTAGGGGCCCGCACCACAAATTATCATGCGTACAAAAATGTTTCCCAAAGTTTTTTTTTTTTAATGATAAATTTTGATAATTCAAAGAAATATTTTCATTCATAAATTTCATACAACTAAATATTGCAGCTGAGTTTGTTTTGCATGTTTAAACTTGAAGTTTAAAGCGTATCGACTAAGTTGCGAGTTCCTTCAAACAACTGAAAAAAATACCAAAAACAATCACGTGTAAATATGCACACACATATGTATAAATGTACCAGAGTTACGCGCATTTAGCTTGAATTTCTTAGTGCTATTTAAAATAAGGAGACAATGTGACTGTTGGTATTTTTTGGAAATCTTTTATTCCGTATTTGTGTTATTATATACTTCTACTAGCAACCCACCGCGGCCTTGCTCGCGATATGTTTTATTTATTTATTTGGCCAAACAAGGCAATTACTTATTCTAACTTAAATTAATCTATCTTTTTTTTCGTTCGTTTTTTTTTTTTTTTTATTAAGGATTGAATTACAAAGTGGGCGTATCCACCCACAAGATTGACATTATGTTTACAAAACTTTGTCATAAATTTTGTCATAAATTAAATGACAAGGACTTGGGGTTATTAGGCATGGGTCGTGCGTATTCAGGATGATGATGGAGATGACAAATGAAGGGACATTATTAAAGATGAGATGATTATAAAGGGGAAAGAAGGTGAAGAGGACGGAAATAGGAACTTGAAAAGATTTGTTTTAAAGGAGAATTTAGATATGGTTGGTAATAGCTATCGCTGATATTATTGAATTCTTTACAACATCTATTAATTGGCTCATTATTGGCGTATATTGTATGGTGCTGTTACTCATATAACATTCGTGTGTGTCTTGTACGTCTTGAGGGTTCGTTGAACTTTATCTTATTTGATATATTCACTGTCTACAGCTCCGTTGAGAACATCAAATGAAACATGAGGTAAGTAGTGTTCTTCTGGTTGATAGGGGCATTAAGTTAAGCAAGCTAAGCCTATGCACATGGGATGGCAGGGTATTGAATTCACGGGGGTTGTAGGTGTTTCTTAGAGCAAAAAGCAGGAATTGCTTTTGGATAGATTCCAGTCTCTCGCTATGTGAATCGAACGCAGGATTCCAAATAATGCATCCATATTCTAGAAGTGGGCGTACTAAAGAACAATATAGCGTTTTGGTAACCCATACATTTTTAAACTCGTTTGCGCGTCGTTTTATGAAACCGAGTTGTTTACTGGCTCTTGATAGGATATTATCATAATGCAGATTAAATCCCAATTTATTATCTAAAACGACTCCAAGATATGATTGACATTTTTAAGTTCTTTACCATTAAGTGAGTAATTGCAATTGGTGATAAGATTTTTTCGGGAGAAAGTTATTCTATAGCATTTGTTGACGTTTAGAAATAGCTTATTCTGACTGCACCACAGCTCTAAATCAAATAGTTTGGATAGTAAAAATGTAACATCAAGTTCAGAATTGATTACATGGTACATTTTTAAGTCATCTGCGTATAATAGATGTGGGATATTATACAAAACGTCGGATATGTCTGATATAAAAATATTGAATAGAAGTGGGCCAAGATGACTTCCTTGTGGGACACCGGATGTGACAGAAATCTCCTTGGATAGGATACCTTGAAATTTGACAAATTGGGATCTACCGTGAAGATAAGACTTAAGCCATTTGAGAAGGAAGCCTGAGATACCAAACTTTTCCAGTTTGTTAGCTAGGATATTATGATCAACGCGATCGAAGGCCTTGCTAAAGTCAGTGTAGATTGGGTCAACTCGATGTCCTTTTCCAGTTTGCCTAATACATCAGAAACCATAATCATAAGATTTGTGGTAGTTGATCTACCTTTATGGAAACCATGTTGCTATTCATTAAGTAATGTATTTATGAAACCTGTCAGTGTTTCGCATATTATTTTTTCGAATAGTTTTGGGATAGAAGATAAAATGGCAATACCCCTATAGTTCTCGACCGACCTTTTATCACCATTTTTAAATATTGGTGTGAGATGAGATGTTTTCCAATTAGAAGGAAAAACACCGTGATTAAGTGATTTATTGAAGATTATTTGTAAGGGCAAGAGCAGAGAATCTACGCACTGAATAAGAAAATTGGGTGGAATTAGGTCAGGGCCTGGTCCCTTTGTTTGGATCTAGCTCAATTATAGCTGCATATATTTCATCACGTGTTAGTTCGATGTGATTGATTTGAGGTGATAAATTTGCGATAGGAGGGGGATTGTAAGATGTGTTTGTAGAAACACAGAAAACTTCCTTGAAATGGTCTGCGTAAAGATTGCAAATCTCTTGAGTGTTAGAAAATGTAACATTGCCTTTGAACATGGAGGAAGGGTATCCGTTTGATTTGCGTTTGACATTCACATACTCAAAGAATTTCTTTGGCTCTACAGCAATTTTTTCTCCAATGAGATTAATATAAAGATTAAATGCTTCCTTGGATTTTACACAAAATACTTGTGATATATCTTCATACTTCGTCCTCAATTCATCGGTGACATTGATGGTGGATTTAATGACTTTATATAATTTGTTTCTCTGATTTCTTAGATGTCTGAGATTTTTATCTAGCCATAGTTCAGAAAGCTTATTCTTTTTCTTAATTTTTGGGACATATTTATCAACAATTGTGAGGACGCGCTGATAGAAGAGTGAGACTGCACCATCGAGATCAAGTGCTAATAAATCGTTCCAATCAATAGAATCGAGACAGATCTTTATGCTATCATAGTCAGCATTTAGAAAATCGTATACTATAGCGATATTATATGAGTGCACGAAAGTTATATTGGTGGAGAAAAGCTCTGTGGATAGGGCTGAGTGGTGAGAGTTGTTAGAAAAGAAGTGTTCCGTGGCAGGGGTTGGAACAACGTTTATTTCATCATAGGTATTAGTAAAGACTAGGTCCAGCCATTTACCATTTTGGTTCGGAAACCTGTTAACTTGTTGAAGGTCGTTAACATAGAAGGTACTGAGTAAAGTTTAATCAATCGAGTTGGAGAGGTCAACAGGAAGAAGGTAGTTGTCATTCTCATCAATAACAAATGAAATATTTGGACGATTAAAGTCACCGAAGATAACGTTCCAATCAATAGAATCGAGACAGATCTTTATGCTATCATAGTCAGCATTTAGAAAATCGTATACTATAGCGATATTATATGAGTGCACGAAAGTTATATTGGTGGAGAAAAGCTCTGTGGATAGGGCTGAGTGGTGAGAGTTGTTAGAAAAGAAGTGTTCCGTGGCAGGGGTTGGAACAACGTTTATTTCATCATAGGTATTAGTAAAGACTAGGTCCAGCCATTTACCATTTTGGTTCGGAAACCTGTTAACTTGTTGAAGGTCGTTAACATAGAAGGTACTGAGTAAAGTTTAATCAATCGAGTTGGAGAGGTCAACAGGAAGAAGGTAGTTGTCATTCTCATCAATAACAAATGAAATATTTGGACGATTAAAGTAACCGAAGATAACGATTCTATCTTCCTCTTTCAATGTTGTGGTAAGTGATGAGATATTTTCGCATAGATCCCTATATGTGGTTTCCGCGGAATTAGGAGGAATGTAAATGACACCAATATAGATATATTGATGATCTTGAGAACTAATCCGAACTTTTGTCATTAAGTTTGTGAGAGCTGGTTTCGATTAATTGACTAGTTAGGGAGTTATGTATGGCAATTAGAACACCACCACCACGGGATTGACAGGTGTATGTATAATCTCGATCATTTCGGTAGAGTGTCCAATTGCTATCGAGGATTTCTTCGTTTTTGAAGAAGTCATTTAACCATGTTTCTGCGAATATCAAAACATTATAGTGACACGACTTTGCGTCTACGAAAAGTTTATTTAGATTGCCACGCATACCACCACAATTGTGATAAAACATTTTTAGGCTATTGTTTTTTGAAGGGGGTCGAAAAAAATCTAGGGGAGTGTCATTAGGAGCAATAATAATTTTTGAAGTTTGAACGAGTTTTGTTTAAATGCCATAGGCGCTTTGAAGTGGTGTGTGAGGCATAAGCTCATAAGTCCTTTTCTACTTCGGCTGGTGAGATATTAAAGCTCTCGTGGTACTGAATGTAAATTTTTTTAAGTTCAGCCGGTTCGGTTGGAAGTCCTTCCTGTTGTATCATTACCATGACGCTTGTTCTAGTTGAACCGTCGATACAAGTGGAGTCAGCTTTGTTATGTAGGTAAGCCAAGTAGAGACGCACGTTTTCATATAGCCTCCGGTCTCTAAGGCGAGACAAGACAAAGCGACCTTCAGTGCTAGTTTCAGCGAGATTTTAAGTTAATTTGGCTATGGGCGGAAGCAGAGGATCGAGAAAGGATGGTGCTGTGGTAGGCTTAACTGCGGAAAGCGTGGTTGAAACAGGGGATTGTGTGGTTGTAGGACGATCAGCGGTATTTACTGGTGTGGTGGGTGTATGTATGGAAGAAATAATAGTAGTAGGAGCAGGTTTTACGAACTGATGCATTGCGTGGAGTGAAGGTGGCAGCATCCTTATTCAGAACGATTTTAGGTACAGAAGGATTTCGTACATGTGAGCGTATAAAGTTTGGGTAACTTCCAAAACCCTTATTTGAAGAGTGTTTGTTATATGATGCATTTGAAGGTGATAAATTGAACGAGACGCGTTTATTTTTAGGTTGAGATTTTAGTGAGAATTGTTTTGAAGGCATATTATTCTTGGATGGATGTGATGTATTATGTTTTGAGAAGGAATATGGAGATTTATGAGACTTTAGTGAGAGTGGCTCTGATGGTTTATAAATCTTTGATGCATGTGAGGGATTATATTTTGAGAGGGAAAATGGGGGAAATATATTTGTTTTAAGGGACCAATTAGGATCCTGGAGTTTTGTTTTACTTTTACCCTGCTTATTTCTAACGGTCTTAATTCTATTACTCCTACACTTGGGATGGCTGGTTTGAGATGTCCTATTCGTCCACTCGGATATTCGTATGTTTCCATCTTTATAAACTCTATGTGCACGGGACAGGAACATCCAACTGTATTTTGTGGGTATACTTACTTTAAAGCTGCTCACTTTTTTTGCTTTTGCAGAAGAGGTCCTCTGGCAGTCAAGAATGTTTATGTGGTGCTTTTTAAAGTAATTATTTACCCAACTTTCGTTCGCCTTGAGTGGAAATCCTTTGATGAAAAGTGCAGTGCTGCTTTCATCATTGCACTCTTTTATACGTTGCATAATTTTTTCACACTCCGCATTGGTCCATAATGTTCCAAAACGTTCGATTGCTGGTGGAGAGGTTGCGATAGGTGAGGTAGACGTAGGTATTATGGGAGGTGATGTAACGGGAACTTCCTTTGAAATTTTCGAAGCTGCCAACAATTCTTCAAAGATAGAAGAGGTATCGAGATGGGATCGCTGTAAATCTGTGTTTTCGTTGACTCTGAGTGGATCCGGTTCATAGGTTTTTATTTTTTGACATTTTCTAGTATCTCCATGTACATTCTTTTAGTGCCTGATTCGATTACGGAACATTTGCAATCTTTGTTCACCGTATCTCTTATTGACTTGATGCTTTCTGACATCGACTTAAGTTTCGATTCAATAGATTTTTTGGATGAATCTATGGCCTCGATGATGTCATCGCCTATCTGGATCCCGCCATCGGGACGTGTGAGCTGCTTTGTGGTTTTCTTGAAAAAAGATTTATTTTCTAATGATGCCGCATTCAAAGAGTCACTAATGCATTTAATGGCAAGCATCACATCAGAAAGAGATATCTTCTGGCACTCGTCACAGTAGAATACAAAATTCTTACTCATTTCACGTGTATAGGTGAGGCATCTCCTCGATAGCCCAACACAGCAGTCATGAAATGCTTTCCCACAAATACCCTTGTAGGTGAGAATAGGGATTGTTTTGTCTTCAATTACGCAGGTTTGTTTATCACAGGATGATTCCATTGTTAAAATCTTTTTTTTCACTGTGACGCAGAAAGTAGGTGGCTTTTTATTTAAATGTTATTTGATTTGGTAGCACTTTTAAATTTTATTATTTAATCAGTTTTTATTGTTCACTGCACTTGCTTCAGTGGGTCAGGAAATCCGCAGCGTAAGCACTTTATTATAATTATAGTTATTGTTTTTTGGCACTTTTTATTTGCGGTTAAAATTGGGTGATTTTATTATTTTTTATTTTATTTTTTTTATTTTATTATATTCAGTAGCACTATTTTATTGTTTTTGCAGTCTTTGGAGTTCACTATGCTTGCTTCCGTAGGTAATGAGCAACGTTAGCACTTAATATTTCTTTTTATTATACCCTAAAACTGAAAGGTCAGGGTATATTAACTTTGTGCAAACGTTTATAACGCATACAACGAAGCGAGTCCGGTATAGAAAAGTATATATATTAAGGCGGGTCACCAAAAATGAATATAAAAAGACACCTCCTAAAATGAAAGCTTACATCGAAAGTGTTTCAACACTATCAAAATTTTTTTTTTTGGGTGTCCCAAAAAACAGCCAAAATGGTATTTTAGTTATGACATTAGTATTTTAAGTCCGATCATCAAGTGCAGTATGTCGTTGGAAAGGTCTGAAAGAATACTGCATCGTGTTCTTTGGTGTTGATTGTGTCAGAGGTCATCTTCAAGTAGATATTTTGCAATTTTTATTTTTTTGCTCTAGGTACCCCATAACTTCGATTTAAAATTATTGTTTAAATAAACTTCATAAAAAATCAATATACTATTGTGAAGGAATTAATTGATTTTGTTCACTAAAGAAAAAGTTAAAAAGGTTAGAAGTTTCAGTACAACTAATGTATTTCTATAATAGAAATATTCAGCAATTGAAATTATCTCTTAGTAGTTATATTAAATTTTAACGTGATTTCAGTTGGCTATAGCGTTCGCGGCTGTCGAGTTTTGCAACAGCAGATTCAATCCCAACATGAACAAAGCGCTCAGTGTTTTGTGAGTGGAAGAGAAAATTTGTAAAAACCAAATCATTGCAAAATATTTTTGTATAAAATCACATAAATATTTATCTGGAACTTTGAACTTACTTTAACCAAAATGTTTCACTTTTGTAAATTTAATTTCTTTAAAAACTATGTCAAACTCAAAAAGTGGAGCTAGCTCCCGATTTCGATTAAGTACTGAATATAACGGAATAAGTTTCTTAAAAAACAATTGAAATCATTCTTGAAAGAAGAAGTACCCAAAGGCAAAGTTTTTTTGAGATTAGCAGTTATGGCGGAATCATGTAAAATGAGGAACTACTGAATATTTCAATAATAGAAATACAGTAGTTGTACTAAAACTTCTAACCTTTGTAACTTTTTTTGTAGTGAACAAAATCAATTAATTCCTTCACAATAGTATATTGATTTTTTATGAAGTGTATTCCAACAATAATTTCAAATCGAAGTTATGAGGTACCTAGAGCAAAAAAATAAAAATTGTTAAATATCTACTTGAATATGACCTCTGACATCATCGACACCAAAGAACACGATATAGTATTCTTTCAGACCTATCCAACGATATGCTGCACTTCATGATCGGACGTAAAATACTAAGGTTATAACTAAAAGACCATTTTGGCTGTTTTTTGGGACACCCAAAAACAAAAATTTTGATAGTGCTGAAACACTTTCGATGTAAGCTTTCATTTTAGGGGGTGTCTTTTTATATTCATTTTTTCTCCCATATAAAGCGACCCACTCTAATATATATTCTTGATCAGCGTCACCACCTGAGTCGAGCTATCCATGTCCGTCCGTCCGTCCGTCTCTGTGTTGTCCGTATACACAGGATAAGAAGAAGGAGTTGAGATAATTAGATGAAACTCCATGGTACACATGGTCACATTGACCCAAGGATCTGCACTATTGAATATTTTTGGAATCCGCCCACGGACACGCCTACCTCCCATACACCCAAAAATTGAAAACGCAATAAATAAGCTCATAATTAACCTACAACAATAAAACTTGGTGTGTATATATTCTGTATTAACACAAAAATGTCTTCGAAAAATGGATTTCATCCGATCACGGACACGCACAATGTCCATACAGAGCTTCTGTTTAACTTACAGAGATAAAATTTTGGAAGTATGTTTTTTATGACAAAACAAAGAATTTTTTAAAAAATTGACATCATTCGCCCACGGACACGCCTACCTCCCATGCAACCAAAAAATTGAAAACTGCACAAATAAGCTCATAATTAACCTACAACAATAAAATTTTGTGTGTATGTGTTTTGTATCAACATAAAGATGTCTTCGAAAAATGGGTGTCATTCGCTCACGAACACGCCCACCTCCCATACAACCCAAAAATTTAAAACGCAATAAATAAGCCTATGTTTAACCAACAGAGATAAAATTTTGCACGCATGTTTTTTATGACAAAATAAAGATGGTTTTAGAGTATGGACGTCATCCGCTCACGGACACGCCCACCTCCCATACAACGCAAAAATTGAAAACGCAATAAATAAGATTATGTTAGTCACAGAGAGATCAAATTTGGTATGTATGTATTTTATACCAAAATTAAGGTGTGTTCATTGGGAGTAATCCGTCCATGAACACGCCCATCTCCCATAGCGAAAGCATAATAAAGGCATTAACTGTGAACTACAGGAATAAAACTTAGTATGTTTAAATTTTTCTTCAATATTTAAATGCATATAAAATATAGGCACGAATGCAAAAAAATAATATTATTGAAAATGGGCGTGTTTCAATAATATTATTTTTTTTTTAAGTAGGTTTAGGGTATTTCATAGTCGGCCTAGACCGACTTTAGACTTTCTTTACTTGTTTTTTCTTAACGCACGCTTATATTTGTGCTTGTTAATTTAGGTTGTTGAGAAAGGTCAGGGAAAAATTTTAATTTGGCGGAGCTTATTAAAAACACGTCCAAACGATTTGACTGTCGATTCAGAATTTTTAATATAACAAACAATGTTTTATTTGATTTGTTGTATTACACTGTGTGTAATTTTTTAAGTCAATAGTTAATACAATTTAATACAATAATTATTGTTCGAAGAGACTTATTTTTCTAATGTATTCAAACTTCAAATTATTTTAAAACTTAAAGTATGTAAGTACTTAACTTAAAGTAATATGTAAGTACATTATTTTTGGTTGTTTTTCTGATATGAGGAAAAATATATTGATTGGATGGATTTCCTATCCTTAAAAGACCAAAATATTACGGAAAAAAACGGACGATTTTAAGGCATTGACCTTGTGGTTGGTTGATTGTCATAGTAAAAAATGTTCGTACAGGAATTGGAATCGCTTAAACTGGAAGGGTAAATCTGAGGGGATCAAAGGGATTCGAGGCATTAAAACTTTTTCTACCTTTGCTGGACCAGTCAGAATAATAAACTAAACCAAAATTTTAATAAATTTGGTAACACGTAACCGAATTCCATTGCATAAAAATTCGAAATTAAGTCATCTTTGGTTTTCAGTGCAATACTCAAGCATGAAGTAAACTTTATGATATTATCCAGCTGTCAGAACTGTTGAAGCATAGGTTACATCTTTCATGTTACCGCGAAGTTGCGTTCGAATATTCGTGCGCAATTTTACATCTTGCTCTTTATCCCAAACCAATGATTTTTAAAGGAAGCTTTTTCAAAATCGCCCGAAATCACCGGAAAAAAACAATATTATCCGAGCATTACTTCATAAAATCTACGAATATCTCTTTCGCTTAGGAGATTAATTCGTTCTTTTGATTCTCGATTTACATATGTAAGTTCTCTTACTATACAAAGTTTGTACTACAAACCTTAAAATAAAACATAGCTTTTTAAAATAACTAATACTGACCCTGTGTAAAAAAAAGTTATTGTGTGTGGAAGATTAGATATTTATTTATAAAACTCGCATGATTGAAGTTGTCTTAGATTTATTATTCCATTTTATACTTTTCGAATCATACCCCTTAGAAAACATTTTTTATTTTACCACGAAGTAGCCACGAAAAATTTATGGGACTCCGTTTTATTTTTAAATATTACCGGAAACCAAATAGGGCAATTTTAAAAAAAGTCTCTTTTTTATTTAATTGTTATTTCATACCTCAGCCTTTGAAATAAAACTCGTTACAGTAGTTTTTTATTAAATGAAGGACAATATCGATAATTTCCTTTTTTCAGTAATAATTATTTCTTAAACGTTTGTGAGTTTAGCAAAAACAGGAAAATTTTGACTGTTGGACTGAGGCGAATTTGATATGTACTGAAGCATTTATTTAATAAGTAAGACTTTTCTTCTGACATTTTGTTTTATAAAACGAAAAGATCTTCAGTTAATCTTTATATATAGCACTGACAATTTATATATCAATTCAAATAAAGAAAATCCTAATGACAAACAAATAAGGGGATAAGGGGGCGATCTTCACATGGCAACGTGTCTGACCGCCTCAACTTGGCGAGGCCAGCATTATCCATGTCGAAATCTTCTCAAGTCGACTCAAACCTCCGCATGGTGTCTCCTGGAAACGTCAAAGTACTATCGCCCGATAAACTTTGGCGGCGAATCTGAGCGGCGGGCTTCCTTTGGCCATCAAGCAAAGGTTGTGCGTTGGGTTTGAAGCCCACCATGTAATAAAACCATTTCAATGAAAAGTTTAAGAATAAATAAAAGAATGATCCCCAAATCTGATGACGACTACCGCAAACGAAAAACTGATAATGATTTACGGATATGCACCTGGAATGTCCGAACCCTAAATTGGGATGGTGCCTCTATCCAACTGATTGATATCTTGGAAAGATATAATTCTGATATCACTGCAATCCAAGAAATGCGATGGAAGGGACAGGGTTGCTTACGGCAAGCATCCTGTGATATCTACTACAGCGGCCATGCGGAGAAGCACGAGTTTGGATGTGGATTTGTAGTTGGCAAGAGAATACGGCATCATGTCCTGCGATTCACTCCTGTGAACGAACGACTTGCCATAATCCGCTTCAAGGCAAAATTTTTTAACATAAGCCTAATATGTGCGCACGCTCCGACAGAAGAAAAAGATGACGAGACCAAAGAGAGTTTATACGAGCGCCTTGAAGACGCATACGAGCGCTGCCCCCGTCATGACATAAAAGTTGTGCTTGGTGACTTCAACGCCAAGGTGGGTAAGGAAAACATATTTGGTCCAACAGTCGGAAAGTTCAGCCTCCACGACAACACATCCGATAACGGAATGAGGTTGATTGACTTCGCCGCAGCACGAAACATGGTCGTTAGTAGCACTAGATTCAAGCATCTCAATATTCATAAGGCCACTTGGCTGTCCCCTGATCAAAAACTTGCAACCAAATTCAGTTGATCTCGTCTATTAGTCAGTGTCGGAAGTGTTTTAGTCATTGTCTTGTGATAGTTCTTGTTTTGTTTAGTTTTGTGTAAAACCGTGGAAATAAATGTGAGTGTCTTAATATATATATTACTTTATTTCTTTTTTTATAGTTGATATATAAATATTGATATATAAATAAAAATAATTTCACTATCTTGTGTTAATTTGTTACATTTGCATGCTAGCTTGCTTGTTTTTTGTTGTTGTAATTGTTACCATTCCTCTTTGTGCGGTGTTTTGTTTATTTCTTGTAGTGATTGTTGTTTTTATAATTTAACTGTTGCGCTCACTGCTTATAGAAATTTAACCCTAGGAGCACATTTTGCATTTTTTAACCATTCGCTCATCAGCAATAACATAAAAATGAATTATTTTTCTGTAGATAATATTGCTGCTTGTTCTTTAAACGAACTATGCAAAAGCCAGAATATTCTCTATCCCATGTTTAGTTGTTCTGGTCCATGTGAGCGAATGTTCCATGCATCTTGTGCTGGTATTTCTAAGTCATGCCTAGACGACTTAATGTCAGTACGATCAGGTCTTCGCTGGTACTGTGCTTCGTGCATGGCCCTTTCTCCAGATGAACTTTATTCTAAAATAAAGCTATTTGGGGAAAGTCTTAACTCGCTTAATAACAATTTTAGAGATATTGTAGGATTTTTTAGCGAAGTTACTAGTGCAGCCAGTACCACGTTTACGATGAAATTTCAATACCGGAAAATATCTCCCCTTCTCTGTCTCAGACAGTTTCTTCCGGTGCCCAAACCATTGTTTCATCGAAAAAAGACCTAAATAAACCTAAGAGTAAAAATAATAAGAGGAAAAGTAAAAATAATACTAACAAGCGTCGCAAGGTGTCTTCAAACACTTTTCAGGCTATGCAATCCTCAGCAATGCCTTCTGAATTAAATAATGAAGTAATTACACCATCGCCATCAAATATTCCTCCATTGACTAACAGTCCAATTTCAACTCAGCCCAATAATGAACTTAGCTTCAATTTAAGGGCAGTGTCGAGGAGAAAATTAATATTTATTTCACGCCTTCAGGCCGACACAACTACTGAAAATGTTTTGACGTTTGTCAAACAAAATAATTTAATACGTCATAATGCATTCTGTACATGCAAAAAAATAGGAAATAAACCTTCCCACGCTTCTTTCATTCTAACAGTTGCAGCTGAAGAGTTTGCAACTGTTTTAAACTCTAAGTTGTGGGGCGATAATATTTTCGTTTCTGAGTTTAAGCCTAAAAGTAAGTCTGAAAGGTTGAATAATATCGTCCGTCAGACCCAAAAAAACTAAATAGGCTATCCCTTTACTATCAAAATGTAAGGGGATTACGTTCTAAGACGCGTGAAATATTTTTGTCAACTCAGAATTTCTCAGAAGATATTATTGCGTTAACTGAAACGTGGCTCAATGGAAGCATTACTGACTTGGAATTGTTTGACAATAGTTTCCAAGTTTTTAGAAAAGACAGATACGCTGACAGTTCTTCTGCTGTTGGCGGTGGTGTCTTATTAGCTATTAGGAACTCCTTTGTTAGTTCCTTTATTGATATTCCCTGCTCTTCGAATATCGAACTAATATGCGTTAAGGTTGTACATTGTAACTCCAATGTATATGTTGTCAACGCGTACATTCCTCCAAAGAGCAGTGCTGACGTCTATGCAAGTCTTGCGGATTGCATAGAATACATTATAAATTTACTTGACGTTCATGACGACATTTTATTGTTGGGTGATTTTAATTTGCCTGACTTAAAATGGCATTCTTCTGACGATGATACATATTTATGTGTATCTAATTCGAAGACCCGCCAAGAACATATTTATGTTGACAATATATGTTCTGACTTACAAAAAGTGAGTTGTATTTATAATAGTCTTAATCGACTTCTTGACCTGGTCTTAACTACGGACAGTAACAATGTCATTGTGAAGAGGGCCTTCCATACTCTTACAACTGTTGATGAATACCATCCACCATTGAGTATTTGGTACAAATCAGATAGAGAAAATATAGTTAATTCAAATTCCATAGACAAAATTTATGAATTCAACTTTAAAAAAGCTGACTTTTTGAAGTTGAATAATTTGATTCATAGTAAACTCAATGTAATTTTAGAATACATAAATGAAAATAATCTTAATAATTCCATTAGTTATTTTTATTTGGAACTCTTTGCTATGTTTTCTCAATCCGTACCATATAGCATCAAATTTGCGAATAATTCGACGTACCCCTGGTACACAAAAGAATTAAAAACACTTCGCAACAACAGAAACAGAGCACGGAAGAAATATGTCTGTAGTTTAGACTCAAATGACCTAGAAACTTACAAATGTTTGTTTCTGGAATTTGAAAATCGTTCAGCTACGCTATATAATGAATACTCAGACAATATTAAGCTGAGGATATTGTCTGATCCAAGGAAATTTTGGGGATTCATAAATACAAAAAAGAAATCCGATGGATTCCCTTCATCATTTAAAACTCTTGACGGATTTACTGATGATCCCGTCATAATCTGTGGCCTATTTGCTACTCTTTTGAAAGAATCATTTTGTTCCGATTCTTTTAACCCTGATGTTGGGTATTTTGATTATATGAGTTCTTCGCCCAAGGTTTCTATGGAATCTATATCCTTTACCGCTGAGGATATTTTTAATTATATTGGATCGATAGATGAAGATTTTAGCGCTGGACCTGATGGAATTTCTGCCGTTGTGTTAAAACAATGTAGTCCTTTTTTGTGTCAACCACTGTCTTTGTTGTTTAATAAATCTATAAATGAAAGCCTTTTTCCTCAATTTTGGAAAAAATCATTTATAAGCCCCATTTATAAAAAGGGTTGCAGGAATGATGTTACTAATTACAGGCCCATTGCTAAACTATCATCGATTCCAAAACTTTTTGAGAGAGTGGTGTATGATCGGGTTAAGAGGTACTGTGGAGAAGTCATAACAACTCGTCAGCATGGTTTTGTTAATGGCAGATCCACTGTGTCCAACCTTCTCGATTTTACATCTTTCTGCCTTAATACAATTGAATCAGGTAACCAGGTCGACTGCATTTACACTGACTTTAGTAAAGCGTTTGATAAATTACCACATAATTTAATATTATTTAAACTCAAGTTATTGGGATTTCCACAATATTTTGTTAGCTGGATTAAATCGTATTTGACAGAACGATCTTATCAAATACGATTCCGAGGGGTTCTGTCTCCTGAATTTGTTGCGGAATCAGGTGTTCCTCAAGGCAGTCACTTAGGTCCACTTCTGTTTATTTTAGCCATTAATGATGTTATCCACATTATTAAGCACTCTCACCTGTTAATTTATGCAGGTGATATGAAAATATACAGAACAATAAATGCTAAAGACGACTCCAAGCTGACCCGAAATCTTTTGAAGTTTTGTGTTTTAAAAATAATATGTTTCTAAATCCTGTTAAATGCCAAACTATGACCTTTTCGCGCAAAAGGAATAATTTAATTTTTGACTACAATATTAAAGATACTGCTTTAAGTCGTGTTGACGCCGTCAAAGACCTTGGTATATGCATGGATTCTAAGCTGTCGTTCAACAATCATATTGATTACATTTGTAAAAAAGCATCTTCAATGCTTGGATTTATAAAACGTTGGGCCAAAGAATTCTATAGCATGATTACAACTACTACGTTGTATTATGCAATAGTGCGCCCTCACTTGGAGTACGCAACTCAAGTTTAGTCCCCAAGTTATAGTGTGCATGTTGAACGTATAGAGAGAATCCAAAAACGTTTTGAGGGGCTTAGGTGAGATTGATTTTTTTAACCTTCCTCCTTACGAGGATCGTTTAAAACTTTTAAAAATGCAATCTTTAAGTGAACGAAGGAAGTCTGCGGATATCGTCTATTTACACCAACTCATAACCGGTGTGTTCGATTGTCCGGAATTACTTTTTCTTATAAACTTTAACTCTAACCGTAGAAGTAGTAGAAATGCTAACAACTTAATTTATCTACCATTTAGTAGAACAAATTACATGGCTACTGCTCCCTTGAACCGCATGAGTGCCTTTGTTAACAACTGTACATTTTTTGATGTTAGTTTGTCAAAAGGTCAACTCAAAAGTAGATTGAAAGCTATTGTGTAATTAGATCTGTATTTGTGTATGCATGGTTAGTTGTTATGTTCTGTGTTGTCCCTGAGCCCAATCCATTTTATGGTGGGTAAATTTTTCCCACATTAACCTGTTTTGAGCCGCTGGAATTCATGACATTGAAATATTTCAATGAGATTTGGATTGTGGCTTCAAATAGATTAATGCTGAGAATGTGCGAAAAAGCTGTAGTAGCTGAACTCTATTGTTATTGCATGTTGGGAAATAAAACAAAATTGATCAGGTTTTGATTGACGGAAGGCACTCTTCCAGTGTACTAGACGTACACACGATCCGTGGTGCTAACATAGACTCGGATCATTATCTTGTCGCAGCCAAGATCCGCACACGTCTGTGCGCAGCTAAGAATGCTCGCAATCCTACACTAAGAAAGCTAGACGTCGACAAGCTGCAGTCAAAACGGACGGCCGAAGCCTTCGCTACTCGACTCTCACTCCTGCTTCAAGAAAGCACTCCTCCGATCGACGATATATGCGGACAGTGGACGCACATATCCCACTCTATGCGTACGGCTGCCGAAGAGGTGATAGGCTACCACCGCCCTCGCCGAAACCAGTGGCACGACCAGGAGTGTCGCGACGCCACTGCAGAGAAGGACATCGCCTACAAAGCCACCCTGCAGTCGGTTGTAACGCGTGCTGTAATGGAGTGATACCGAGAGAAGAGGAGGGAAGAGAGACGCATTTTCAGGCGAAAGAAACGAGAGGCGGAAATGCGTGAGTGCGAGAAAATTGAGATGCATGGCGACAGGAATGAGACTCGAAAATTTTTCGGAAAAATAAGACGCCTGGCCGATAATTTTAAGACCGGAGCCTCTTCCTGCAAGGATGAGAATGGGAATCTAGTGACAGATATCCAGAGTACACTGATGCTATGGAGGGAACACTTCTCTAGTCTTTTAAATGGTGACGCTGACAAAAATCCCGCCAGTGGAGATGATATCCCGGAAACCCCAATCATGGATGACAGCGTTGAAGTTCCGCTGCCCGACTATAACGAGGTCTTAACAGCTATAGCTCGTCTTAAAAACAACAAAGCCGCAGGAGCCGATGGTCTACCGGCTGAGCTGTTTAAGACCGGTGGCGAAGCTCTGTTTAAATGCATTCACAGACTTCTATGCAGAATATGGTCGGAAGAATGCATTCCAGGTGATTGGAACCTCAGTGTGCTCTGCCCAATCCACAAGAAAGGCGATCCCACCATTTGCGCCAACTACCGTGGGATTAGCCTTCTAAATATCGCATATAAGGTCCTGTCGAGCGTATTGTGTGAAAGACTGAAGCCCATCGTCAAACAACTGATTGGACCTTATCAGTGTGGCTTCAGACCTGGAAAGTCCACCATTGACCAGATCTTCACGCTCCAACAAATCTTGGAAAAGACCCTCGAAAAACAAATCGACACGCACCATCTCTTTGTCGATTTCAAAGCCGCCTTCGACAGTCCAATAAGGAGTCACCTATACTCCATCATGTCTGAATTTGGTATTCCTGCGAAGCTAATACGTCTTTGCAGGATGACACTGTACAACACCAGCAGCGCAGTGAAAATCGGGAAGGACCTCTCCCTTACGTTCGATACCAAGCGAGGTTTCAGACAAGGTGATTCCTTATCGTGCGACTTCTTTAATATAGTAATGGAGAAGATCATCCGAGCTGCTGACCTGAGACGCAGCGGCACAATTTTCTATAAGAGCGTTATGCTGCTGGCGTATGCTGATGATATTGACATCATTGGCTAAAATACGCGCGAAGTCAGTGCAGCATTCTCCAGGCTAGAAAAAGAGTCGAGTCGAATGGGTCTTGCAGTGAACGCAGATAAAACGAAGTATCTCGTGTCAACAAACAAACAGTCCCAGCGTCTTGGAAACCACGTCACTGTTGACAACACCTCCTTTTAGGTAGTGAAGGACTTTGTTTACCTGGGATCCAGTATTAACTCCTCCAACGATATCAGTATTGAGATTAAACGAAGGATAACTCTTGCCAACAGGTGTTACTTTGGGCTCAGTAGGCAATTGAGAAGCTGAGCTCTATCTCGACGAACAAGGCTAGCTAGGTCATGTCGAGAGAATGAACGACGAAGCTCCAGCAAAAAAAATATTGGATTCGGTACCCAGCGGTGGCCAACGCAGACGAGGAAGACCGCATCTCCGTTGGAAAGACCAGGCATTGGATAACCTGACGACGCTTGGAGTTTCCAACTGGCGCCAGCAAGCGCACGACAAAAGAGGCTGGCGCAAATTCTTAGACCAGGCCAAAACCGACCAACGGTTGTTAGCGCCATCTAAGTTAGTAAGTAATGACAAACAAAGCAACTTCTAAGATATAATGCTAATGTTCAATAATTGTTTCGAAATCAATAGAAGATATTTTCGCTTTTCACAATTTAAAACTCTAAGTAAAAGTTTCATTTAAATCAATGATATATGTAAATCCTGAGTTATTAAACAAACTCAAAAAAAAAGACTCCTTGAGATTAATTTTTATATAATTCCATCGATATATCCAAGCTCTTATATACTGCATTTGAAACCATTTATATACCATACAAATATGCAAACGCTTGTAACACATAGAAATAAGCGAGTCTGATATAAAAAAGTATATATATTCTTGATCAGGTGCCATCTCGTGAGTCGATTTATACCTACATGTCCGTTCATCCGTCCGTCTGCGTGTTGTCCATAAGCATAGGATAAGAAGGAGTTGAGATAACTCCATCTTGGTACACATGTTGAAATGGATCCAAGATCTGCACTATTGAATATTTTTGGAATTCACGCTCGGACACGCACACCTCCCATACAACCCAAAAATTTAAAACTCCATACACAAGCATATGTTTGGCCAAAAGAGATAAAAGAACAACAACAACGCAATATCGAGCAGACGCAACAGGTGCTTTAGTTCGTGGTTATAGTCAAATTAAAGATGCAGTTCTTGAAATTTCGGTATACAAAGAAGACACGGGTAAATCGCGTGCAACTGCTTTTGGTTTCCATAACAAAATGGCAACAATAAGAATTGGGGCTTACACCGTATTTTGGGATGATATTTTGAGCCAAGTTAATAAAACAAGCAAGATTCTACAGAGTCCAACATTAGATCTATGTACAGCAGTTGCAACACTGAAATCACTAAAAGTATACATAGAGGTCAAAAGAAATAATTTTGAAGAGTATGAAAAAAAAGCTGCTGAATTAAGTTGTAGCACTGAATATCAATGTACAGCGCAACGTTAGCGTACAATTAACGTGCGATTGTCTACTCTTGATTGTGTTCAAGAAGCAGAAGCTGTTCTCACATCAGCACAACAATTTAGACTGCAAAACTTTATTCCTGTTATAGATCAGTTTCAAGCTTCGTACCAGCAGAGGCTTGAGGCATACGAATTGGTTGACTTCAGTTTTGGCTTTATCAATAAGTTAGACGAACTAACGGATGAAAAACTAGTTTTGTCGGCTTGCAATTTGATTAAAATTTATGATAATGATTTGGAAGATAATTTTGAAAATGAACTGATTCAATTTAAATATTTTTTCAAAGAATTTAAAAATGCATAAAAGCAAAATATCTCTCAGGCAATGTGGAATCCACATTGTGGATTCTTGAATTAATTTACGAGAAAAATGTAAAGGATTGTTTTCCTAATGTTGAGATTGCTTTGAGGATGTATCTGTCTCTCATGATAGCTAACAGTACTGGAGGAAGATCATTTTCTAAATTAAAACTTATTATAAACAGACTTCGAACGTCCATGGTGCAAGAAAGATTAAACGCTTAGGCTTTATTAAGTTTAGAAAACGATGTTCTTAAAACAATGGACTTCGAATATATTATAAATGCGTTTATTAACAATAAAAATAGATGGACAATGTCCATTGGACATATATGTCCATTTAATTATAATTGGAAAATAGCTTTTTTTATTTTATTATAATTTATTATTATCTATCTTTGAAAGTTTTTTTTTCAGTATAAGGGCCCGCACCGCAAAGTCCGCCTACGGTCTTAGATGGCCAAAATCCGGCCCTGTTCTTGGCTTAAAAACAAAAAGAATGTTCTGTTTCAGTCAAACATAAACTCAATTAAATATTTTTAATTTATTTATTTTTACTTTTTTCAAAATATGTATTATACGTATTTTATCTTACGAATTAGTTTTCATAATTTTCAGTCATCAATTTCATTCATAAACAAAACTGAATTTATTTTTTATTATAACGATTTCATTAACGCTCCGTTAGATACATGAGTCTGGCCAGACCTTTTTCGATTTTTAATTTGATTTAAGTATATTTTTAATCGTGCTAGCGATTTGAAATTTCATGCAGCTTCCTAAAATTTCATTGACTCTCGATCAACAATACAATCAGAACGAAAAAGTGCACACAAGGTTAATTACAAGGACATTGTAGTGCTCACATCGTATTTGTACCCCATGAGTCTGGCTAGACCCACCTACATTTTATATGAAAAACCATCCAATTTGAATATGTTGCTGACTTCTTTGGAAATTGAGTTGTTTTATCTTTCATGTTCGTTAGTGCTTGTTAACAAGTAATTGTTGAATGAAAACAAGTTAGTGCTAATAAAAATCGGTTCAGTGAAATAACGCCTAATGAAAAATATTTTCAAAGCAAATCATTTCAAATATTTTGGGTCTTATTTCATAATGAAAAAACGCCCAAAATTTTTATGAAAAAAATAATAAATGAAAAAAAAAATAAAATGAAATAAGGCCCATAATTTTGGGCCATTATGAAGCAACGCTCAAATTTCTATGGAAATATTTCGGGCTTTATTTAATTTTTTATTTGGGAGTTATTTCACTGAACTATAAAAATCGCGCAATTGTGATTGTTCAAAATGAATGATGAAGTTGATTTTATTTTTAATACTCGACGATGCGGCTGTCAATATTTTTTTTTAATTGTTTTTATTTTTTGGTTGTATTTTTTTTTTTAAATATGATAGAGAATTTTATGAACGAGTGGCAGCGGCTTTAGCTATAGTACAATAAACAAGGTAGCCGCAAGGTTATCAATCCTCTCTCTCTCAGAGTCAGAATTGTCAAATTCAATACAAATTATTGAAAGCGGAAAGAAAAGAAGAGAAGAAGCGAAAGAGAAGCGGAAAATGGCTATGAAATTGGTCCATTCGCTGAAAATGAAAATGACAGTTGCACTTATTAGCTTCTCAAAGTTAGTGGACTGCATGAACCACAGAGACTACTGATGAGTCGGAGTAGCGTCCGACGAAACCATGGTCTAGTCTGCTCGGTTCTTTTGTAAAGAATTTTTGTTGTTGCAGCAAGCCTGTTACTTCATGAATTATTTGGCATTAAGCTCTAAATATAATTCTTAAAGAATATGTTCTTTAAGAATTACAAACTTAATAATAACAAATCAAAATGCCACAATTTTATAACTCATGAAAATGATAATGATTTAAATTATTTGCCAAACGAAAAAGATGCATCAGACATTGAAAACGAAGTTGAAATTTAACCAAATGAAGTAGTTGACAGTGACGGTGAAGAAATGGAGGAAATGCAGTCTGAAACTCAACAACGCAATACAGCTGACGATTGTTTCTTTGACAAAGATGGTACAAAATGGAACAAAACTGAACCAAATTGTGCTGTTCGCAGCGTTGCCAGAATGTGAAAAATTTACCAAAACTGGTAAATTTTATTTTCGATGTGAAAACGTGAAATTAAATTTCATTTTGGTTAACTTTTGCAGTGAAAACTAAAAATTTATTTATGAAAATTTTGCAGAAACTTAAAGAATGGACTGTTTGGCATTACTTTCAAAAGTGTTTTAAAATTATCGGCCTTTTTGAATGTTTCAACTTGTTTGCTACAAAAAATCTTTGGCTAAGAAAAATAAGGCTCAACCTAACCTTTCGAGTTTTAGTAGATGAAGATGCTGCATCGTTTTCCTGCAATAAATAGTTGTTTAGCTTTCATCATAATGCGACATTATCATTAGGCATTATCATAAAATGTAATGGAAAATTCAACTTTATATTTGCTTTGTGGTGACCGTTGCATGCAGGTTAAGTGTGTGACTTAGCATGCTAGGAGCCCGAATTCGATCCAAAGTCACGGCAAAAGTTTTTTCAATAAAAAAATTTTTCTGATCGATCACCACCTCTCTGCAGACAATGGCAAACCTCAGAGAGTAAGAATGCCTTGTAAAGCTTCTTGAGAACATGAACTTAAGCTGTTCGGAGTCGGCATAAAACATTCAGGTCCAGTTCTCGGTCAATTGTGTACAAACATTTAATAACACACACAACACAATTGATCATTAGAAGCTCGGTCAAAGTCCTTTCAAGGGCTGAAATGGCCAATTTTGTTTTTTTTTTTATTTGTTTTTCAAATTCCTTAGCAAGATACAACATTTTTATGTAAGGGAAAGGGAAATGGTTGAAGTTTATACCATTGAACTACTCAAAAATTTAGTAAAATTTGTAATCTATAAGGAAGCTCTATGGTTAAAAGGTCACGGATACAAGTCCTGCAGGAAAACAAGATTCAGAAAATGATATGTAAAATATAAAAACGGGGTAGTTCCGAAGACCGTCAAAAGTCATATCTTTGGTAATATCCCAACTAACACATGAACTTCGATAAGGCTAGGAAATTTGAATGTCCGATTGTATTGAGCTTGAAACTAGAAGCTAACTTGATAACGAAGATATAGTTGATATAATAGCTGTTCTGAAGTATTTCAGGAGCTTTATAAAGACTTAATTCAAAGTTTCTAATAAGCTTAAAAATGTTTGTTTACGGAAACATGGGAAGTTTTAATTTCGAAAGAGCTTCGGTTAAATCAACAACCGAAATTGCTGCCTCTAAGTCTGAAAAATATTTAAAGTAATCTTTAATAAAAGCATTATCAAAATTACTTTCAATTTTGTATGAGTAGCCCTTTAAAGCCTTCGAAATTATAGGAACCGAAGTTAAAACATCTCGGACCAAGAAAACAACGTTTTCAAAATTCAAATATTTTAATAAGTTAAATATACAGAAAAATATTGAAAAAATGCACAATGTTTGGTAAGACTACAAGCGTTATAAGATAGCAAAATTAAAAATGCAAGCGACCAATCCATTCATTACTGAATCAGAACCAAAACAAACTAGCTTTTAGTCTTGCGACCGATACAGTGATCGGCAACCGTCACAAAACTTTTAATGGAATTTAATGAAATTTTTTTAAAACTGACAATTATGAAAAAGCAAATTCAAAACTACAAAAAAAAGTAAAATTTTGTATTGAAAAATATAAAATTATTTATTGAAAAGTTAACTAGCAGGGCAAAAATTACCGAAAAGGTTAGGGTTGTTTTGAAAGTGCGGGAATATTTTTTAGATCAATTTAATTAAATTAAAAAATGTATCTTTAAAATTCAATTTAAGTAAGGTATCAATTTATTAAAACATTTAAATATAAATTTTTAAAAAGAGGCCAAGAAGCTTCTATAAAATAATATAGAAGTTTGTCTTTTTGCTGTTATAGAAGTCGCTAAGCGTGCTTTCAGAAACTACGTAGTTTTCATAATGAGTTGCTGTAAAGCTTGTGTCATCAATATCATCACAACGAAAATAAAAAGCTGTTCAGAAAAAGAATGCTAGAAGAATATTTGAATTTTTGCTTTGGATGTGAAATTTTTTCTTAAATGTGAAATTTGTTTGAGTATTTTGGTAAAAGAAAATTTTTTGATGTGGCAACCATGGCTGTTCGTACGCATCATTCCCATTCATTATGTTTGTTTTTCGTGCCAAACAGAGAGTCAGTAAGAATACTTCTACCAAATTTATGCATAAAATTAGCTGAATAAACGCCTATAAAAACATTTATCAAAATAAAACATGAAATATTCAAAAAATTCAATTTATCATTATTCAATAATTTTTTTTTTCAATATATTTACAAAAGAAGATAGTTTAAAACTTGCTTAATCTACTGAGATAAAAAAAAATATAAAACACATACCTGTAAGATATTTAACTTCGTCTTTATTTTTAATCAAAAGCTCATTATTTACATGTAAATGCATGGGCACTAGCGTGTCCCAAATAATAAAAAATTTTTTTGCTCAACCTTTTTTTAAAAGCTTATACTGTCAAGTATTTTTGAGAATTTTTTCAGATTTTTTGGAGGACGTTTAGAGGTCGCGCTAATCGGATTTTCCGTAAAAATCAGGTTTTTCTGAGATTTTTCGAATTTCGATCATAAGTTGGTCAATACAGACATTTTGTTAGTGTTTGAGTCATCATTTTGAATGAAAAATGTCCAAACTTTACTTTACCGTACATAAGTTAGAAGTTTTGGCTATTTTTTTTTTTGTAATGTGGATGTGATACATTAAATTTTTTCGTGAAATTTTCGTAATTTTTTTAAAAAGGCTTTATAACTTTTAAAAATTCTTTCAAAAAATATTAAAGTAATGATGCAGTTTGAAGTATGGTAAAACTCTAAACAATTTAAAAAAAAACAATACTTGATTTTACTTGTGCCGTTCCAGAGTTATAACCATTAAAGCTGTGTTGCCATTGGTTGAAAATAAAATAGAATATAAAAACGTATTTCTACAAACATATGGCTCATTCCATACAGACGAGTGTGACGTTTTGACTACTTTATCGTGCTTAAAATGGTATTAACCGGTTAAAATTTTAGCAATTTACTATAGGGTATTTTAGAAGATGCCCCAAGGTTTCAAAATGCTAAAAGTTTAAAAACTAAAAATTCTGAGTTTAACATTGAAATTCAGTCCATCTGCCACAATGAGACCATTTTTGACTTGCATATATTCAAATTTTATATATTTTCTGTTGAATACCAGTGAAAAATATTTTGAAAAAATGGCTATAACCATTCTTTTTTAAACTTTTAAATGGGACGGGTGTGATATAAGATTGTTCCGGGTGTGACGAGTGCGAATGATGTGGGAATTATATATAAGAACTTAATGGGTATAATAACTTTCACATATTTTTGACACTTAAATCAAAAAGATATGTTTTTAATGTATTAATTTTAAAAAAAAAATATTTTTTTGCAAACAATTCTTTTGCATGAATTTTTTATCAAATTAATAACTTTACATAAATTTCAAGATTTAAATATATTTAAAAAAAAAATATTTTTTTGCAAAAAATTTTTCGCATGAATTTTTGATCAAATTAATTCCTATACAAATGATTTCGCTATACATGAATTTACAAAACTTGTTTTAATCAAAGAATTTATTCATATACTTGCAAAAATATCATTATTAGAAAAAAATTTTGAAAACCGTTCCGGGTGTGACCAACTTCTTCTAACGGAAATGAAGAATAAAAATAATTTATTGAATGAAAAAAGTTAACAAATTTATGTAAAACATCAACATCCTTACTTTAGGAAAGTTTCATTCTTATCATCAGCCCATAAGACTGCCCATAAGAATGAATGTTCCTTCTTAGGAAAACTACAGCATTTTTCTGGGACGGGTGTGACACTGAAAAACACTCAGTTTAAATATTTTTTCTTTGTTAACGCCGCACATTGGGAAAAACATAGCAAATACGCTCGCATCGCCTCTTTTCAACGCTAGCATCTATATTATTAATGCTAGAAACTTGAATTCTGGGTATTTCATAAAAAATCCTTCACGAAATAGACTGATGTAATCTATTTTGGTTTTTCTTCGCCAGCGGCTGATACCCTACAGTCAGAAGTTATGACTTTTAAGGAACTGTGCTGTGTGAAGTCAAAGAAATATATCAAAATTCCGGCAATGAATTTGGATAGCTGGTTTATAATAAAAACTCCCATGTTCCAGCGTTTTTTAAGTTGAGGCATTAAAACCATTTTAAATTCACCATTTGTGGAACATATTTTGTGATGGAAAAGTTTTTTTAATTTTGAAAAAAGTTTAATTCCTATTTCTGTTATTGCTTGCAATGGTTATAAAAATACTATATTTCGGTAGTTAAGTGGTCTTAGAGGCCATTTATTGAAATAATGTAATATTTAAAGTATAAAACTTCACCTCGAATGCCAACCACTGTTTTACATGTACAGTAGACCGTCTCTCCTCATAGGCAAAAAAAAAAATATCGCCGCACACCAGCTAATCTGAAGCATTATTGAAAGAAAGTTTCGAAAAAAATTTTTTTTTTTTACCGAACGTAGGTGAGTGGTCGTGCATCGACATATTTCTTTATAACTTCGGTATTTATCGTGCGATCTAAAAGAATGAAGTGTTTTTGTTTTTGTCTCAGGGAGACCTATTTTTGTCTCTAAAATTTAAAAGTTGCAAAAAAATTACAAAAAAATATAGCATTTTCCGATTAAATTAAACCTTTTTATTATTAAATGAAACTGTTTTCAAATTAAGTGAAGTTTTTTTCTAATGAATTGAAACCTTTTTCGAATTTAAAGAAACTATTTTCAAATAAAATGAAACTATTTTCAAATTAAACAAAACACTTTTCCAATGGAATGAAACAATTTTCAAAATAAATTAAACTTTTTTTAAACTATATTAAACTTTTTTCAAATTGATTAAAACACAAGAACCCCTTATTATAAATAATGTTTTAAAATGAATTAATAAACTTGTAAACTAATATGATTGTTATGTTACTCCACTGTGCAGTTTTAAATATAAGCTTTTTTTCAGTGCACTTGAACTTGAACAAAAGAAACCGTTATTCGTGGATAACTTAATCAACCCAATCATGAAACATTTTTTTCCCGGGAGTTGTAAATGGGAGTTTCCGTTTTTAAGATAAAGTTAAAATACTTTTTGGAAATTTTTAATGCAATTTGGTTTATCAACCGCCAATATTCATGAGTGTAAAATAAAAAAATGAGATATCTTTATCTAATATCTTAAAACCGGAAACTTCCATTTACAACTCCCGGAAGAAAATGATTGGGCTGAATATCATAACATGTCAGTAATTAGATCGGGTCGAAGCAATTTTATTCGCGTAAAATTAAAATAATTATAATTTATAGATTTAAATAAAATAAGATGATCTAAAATTTGTGGCAACTTAGCCGGGAGAATTCGAGGCAATCGAGCTAAAGGTGCAACCTTACCATAGACCTACGGTAGCACCGCAGCAAGGCATAAAAAGGGCTTCAAATCGCGAGAAAAAGGTGATGGTACCGGAAGAAGAGTTAGAGTCTACGCTAAAGTAAAAGATGACATGTAAATTCTTCTAATAAAATTATACGAGGAAGGTAAAACTATCGCCAAAGTTGCACTTAATTATATATATATATTGACAATAAAAATTTTCAATAGTTTGCAAAACTTAAGACTTACAAATATAGCTGCTATAGATAATTTTGGTGTTATACACTCAAAAGTATTTGCTAGGTCAACAGTGAGTGCAGAGCGTTTCGAATAATTTATACGTGAGCTTATTGAAAAAAATCAGTTATGATCCACGACAAGAACATTCGTTTTTAATTATGGACAATGATCGGATTCATAAGCAAGAGAAACTCAAGATATTCCACATACTGCAGAACGCCAACCACTTCATTAGTTAATAAAAATATATATGTTTAATAATCAGAATTTATGCTTTAATTTAACATAAAAAGGTTTCAATAAAAACTAAAAAGATTTCATTTTATTTAAATAAAGCTTCATTCAAATTGAAAAAAGTTGTGTTTAACTTAAAAAAGGTTTCATTTAATTTAATAAAAGTTTCGTTTAGTTTGAAAAAGGTTTCTTTCAATATGAAAAGAGTTTCACTTGACTCGAACATAGTTTCATTCAATTTGAAAAAAGTTTCGTTTGATTTAAAAAGGGTTTAATTTAATCGGAAAATGCTATATATTAAAAATATTTCTAGTGAACAAAGCGAAAAAATTTCTTAAAAAAAAATTTCATGATTTTTTACGGGCTTTCCATTTCTGAAATCAAAATGGTACGTTAAGATACTAGAAACTGTGGTCCTGTGGGTCAGTACTTTAAGGAATCAACTGAGGTCAATCAGTCCTAGAAACAAAAAAAAATAGGTCTCCCTGAGACAAAAACAAAAACACAACATTCATTAGGATCGGACGATAAATAACGAAGTTATAGAGAAATATGTCGATGCGCGACCCCTAGTTAGGTAAAAAAAAATGTTTTTTCTTAAACTTTAATTCAATAATGCTTCAGATTAATTGGTGTGCGGCGAAATTTATTTTTTCGATACGGTCTTATGTACAGGTTTGCGTTGAAAATTATCTAACTCTCGCAGCTCTCTCTCTTTCCTTTGAAAATTCTCTAAATCTCTCAGCTCTCCGCAAATAAATTTGGTGTCATCTTCAAGGTGAAAGTTTGAAGTTATCAGATCCGAAGTATTTCGAGGAATCAGGAGGAATCACAGAAGTTATAGCTTAATAAAAATAAAAACAAAATAAAAAAAAAACTTGAAAAAGCGTAAATTAAGGAACCCGTGAATTGTCAAAAGATTACAATTGGAAAAAAATTTTTTTTTTAAAAGCACGTCTAAAGTGCCTTTATTCTAAACAATAAGTTTGAGCTAATTCCATTTACAATTAAAAATTCTACAATCATTCGTACACAGTAGTGTAAAAAACATTGTAGGAATAAAGAAAAAACGTTTTTAGAAGATCAACTTTCGATGACCATAGAGACCAATACTTGGGATCATATTACTTGCAAAGTGTGTTTTTTATATGTTGGATATGTCTAGATTACAAAAAGTAGAAAAAATAAGTAAACCCCGTTACTTTGGAATAACCCTGAATGCGAGGGTTTTGCCTATATTTCTCCCAATGTGCGCCGTAACCAATCCTTGTTATAAACTGTTCTTGGATAACATTGTTATCTTTTTTAACATTGCTAACCTAATTTTTTTGAATGTGCATCAAGAGATGGCTGTTTTCAACGTTTTAAATATTAACAAAATATTTTAAGTTATTCTAGCCTCGGAGTTTGTTTAGTTAAATTGTCAAAAAAACATAAAAAAGCATTACAACTAAAAATAATTTTGCAACAAGAGTAACTTGTAAGACTCCATTTTAATGCGAGAACCAAAAATTATTTCAATTGAAAGCATTTTAGGATTCATGTTTCCGTTCCTCATTAGTGTGGAATCAGCCATATGCTTTCCTTATACTAGGTCGTAGCAATCGCTTAGCAAATGCATAAGCTGGCCACATAAATAGGTACGTTGAGGATACAAATTAGTTGGGTCGCTCGCTTTGAAAAATGTTTTCTTAAAACTATAAAAGAAAAGATATTAGGGGTATTCACACTGCCTTGGGTTGTTGGGTAGATTTGCAAACGCCATACATTTTTTTTGTAAAAGTGCCATTCTACCCAAGTACCCATCTACCAATCTACTCTAGCTGACACCCTGACTTGTTTGGGTAGATTGATTGAGTATATTTTTTATGGGTTACCACCATTTCCAAAAATGGGCAATAATTGAATTGACAAAAAACCAAAACAAAGTAAACAAATTATAAGTGAATAAAATAGACAAATGTGTTAAAATGAGTTATTTTAAAATTTTTGAGATACAAATTATTAAATGCCGCAAAGTTCACGTTAAAAAATACTCCTATATAAAAAAACTTTTTTACGCCCGTACAATGTCCTAAATTTTGAGCTCATAAAATGACATAAATAATATGGTGGCAACTCTTTTCTAGCTGTCACTCATCTCTTATCAGCTGTTATTCTGCAAAGTACTCAATTGCAGTTAAGGGTGCTCGCAGTAATCAAAAGTACTCAATATGCCCGTACCCAACTACCCAAGTCAGTGTGAATACCCCTATTATCTCTTCCGATTATCTTAAACGGAAAAATTAAAATTTTTTAGTTTTAATTTAATTTTATTTTAATTTTTTCTTGCAATATTATGGGCCAAAGTCACGTGTGAGGTCATTACTATATATATATATTAAGGTGCCTCGACTTGTATGAAGAAAAAAAAAGTTCCATTTGTACCCATTTTAAAATGAACCTTGATGTATTCTATGATCATTCCCAAAATATTTTGGCTTTACCAAAATCCGTCAGTGAGCTAAACCATTTTGAAAAAACCTCCATAAATCATGTTTTCCGCATTTATACTGGCTAGTGTAATAGATGTAAATAAATAAACTGTCTCAAATTGTAGGCCTGAAAAAGTTCTTTCAATCTGCATCAAAAATTTGTATAAATTTGCGATTGGATTAAAGATAATGATGTTTTTCATGATTTTTTTCTTAATTTTTTTAGATGATTTTCAAAAATTCTCATTGAAACAAACGCTTGAAATAAAAAAAAATACAGTGTTTTGGATTTTGAAAATTTTATTTTTAGGTAAACTGCACACAAATGGAGAAATAAAATAAGAGCCACACTTTATTAAACAAAGAAAAATGTCCAAAATATATGACAGACGTGCATACCTTTCCAACAATATCTTGATAACGGCGATCGTATAAGAAATAATAAAGTTATTTGAATTTTTGTGAAAATAATCTAAAAAAAAATGCATGAAAGCATCATCATACTTAACCCAATTGTAAATATTTTCAAATTTTTGATGCAGATTGAACGAACTTTTTCAGGTCTATAATTTGAGACAGTTTATTTGCTTACAACTATTACACTAGTTAAAATATATACGGAAAACATGATTTTTGGAGGTTTTTGCAAAATGGTTTAGCTCACTGACGGATTTCGGCATAGCCAAAATATTTTGGGCATCATCATAAAATGCATCAAGGTTCATTTTAGGATGGGTACAAATTAAACTTTTTTTTTCAAGGCACCTTAATATATAAATATTATATAAACAAGTATATATATTTTGTAAAAAATATCTCAAACGGTACAAAAGTTATGAACGATAAAGTGAAATGTGTGTCAGAAAAAGAGATTGCGAAAAAAACGTGTAATTCGGCCATCGTAATTCTATGTTGGTGAAAAGTTTATTTTGTTTTTAAAATTAAAAAAAAAATTATCACGTTTTGAGATATAACCAAATTAAAGTTTTTTTCAAAAAGCTGGCACCTCTAGCATACAAATTTCAAAAATATTAAATTTTTTCTAAATCACTATATCTTTCTGATGTTAGTTCATTTACGAAAATAAGGTAACAGATGACGGAGATATGATTTATCGGAAATTACTGATTTTCAAGTGATTTTTAAGATTGTTTCTTTTATAAAAAATTGGTATCTCCAAAATTTTTGAAAAAATTGCTTTAAAAAAACAAATAACTTATATTCTTATAAGTAGAAAAGGAACCCATAGACAAAATTTCAAGTAAACAAGTCTAAGAGCATGTGATAAATTTTGAGAAAAAAACTTGCATTAGGCTTGAAATTGCCGTATATTTTTTGCTGCAATGAATATAATAATTCAAAACAAAAACAACGAATGTTCGTTTGTTATCAAGTATTCAAAATGAGCGTTTAATAATTCAGGAACTTTCTTCACGACCGGCACCTTATTATCTAAATGTTTCTTTCTAACAGATTTCCTGACTTTTCTTTCTTATTTCTTATTGTTTTCATTTCTCCATGATAACGCAAAAACGAAAACTTGTAGAACAACAACAACCCAAACCGAACCGATGACGCATGCACAACAAAAAAAAAAAAATCACTTGATGATGCTGATGCTGATAGTCGAGCGCTGCATACAAAAGTTTTTTCAGAACGGACGATCTATTCAAACGTTAATTTTTAATGAACGGTTAAAAAGAGCGAGAAAATACGAAGCAGGCAAATTTTCAGTGATAAAAAAAATACGTTTCTCTTTGAAATCAATCTGCTTTTAAATACACAGAGGAAAAACGTATGGACTCAATGCATAAATTTATGTACTCATGTCATAGTTTTCTGCACACAAAAATTTTACATTATTCATGTATTGAGTACATGTTGAATTCTTTAATGACTACATAATGCTTTTAAACGTTTCTGTAGTCAATAAAGAATTTTATGTACTCAACACATAAATATGTGTCTTATTTTCATGGATGTATGTGGTGAGTACATTCACACTGTACTCATCGCAAACTGTTACAAACAATTTTCTTATTTTCTTATGTTCTTATGTTTAAACAAGTTCTTATGTACGTATTACATAGAGAATTTTCTCATTACATAACGTCATGTAGAGCACTTGCGATGAGTACAGTATAAAAGAACAATTTGCATGTACTCAGTACATACATACTTTATTCATTACATACTTGGAGTGCATAATTTAATGCAATGAGTACATACATAACACTGGTTTACAAATAACGAAAAGTTGTTTGTATTTTGAATGCCATTATCCTTTTCTCATGTAAAATTGGTCACTAATTCCGAAAAAAATTTTTTTTTTTTTCTGTCACTCCGTTTTCGAGATATTGCCCACTGTAGGGTTTTCAACGAAAAAAAAAAGTTGGTTCCACTTAATTGCATATATCTCCAGAACCAACAACAGCCACCAAACAAATGATATATCAAATAAAAGCTAATAAAATTTCTTACAAACAATGCAAACACCGTTTTATGGTCGAGTTGTTAGTTTTGGCGGAATAAATTCAAATTTCGGGGATTTTTTTTATTTTTCAGAAAAATTTCCAAAAATAGACAAAATAGTTGCAAATTTCGTTAAGAAATCAAAATATTTTATTACTTTTGATATTTTTTACTAAAAGCCTTTATTTTTCCAAAAAAAATAAGCTATTGCTGAAGAAAATCTATTGAGAAATGAAAAAGTTGTGTTTAATGGAACGAAATCACCCAAATTGTGTGATTATTAATTTATGCATTTGGACTTATTTATTGCCATAAAAAAAAATGAGAACTAAAGGTTGTTGTAATAAAATCATTTATTCTTAATTTTTATTGTTCTTTTAATAATTAACATTATTTTTACATTATTTAAATTGTATATAATTATTATTAATAATTTTTATTGTTGCATTAAATCATTTATATTGTTATTTACATTGTAAATAATTTTTATTTATTATTCAGAAATTCAAAATGATTAGAATTCATGTTTTGTCGTTAATTTAATTCGGGATCGGTTTCTCTGATGAGAAACCAACAATAGTCGCCCATCATTCCTTCGTCCCAAAATCCTTGGTACCGATTCTCAATTGCTTTCATCTGTTGGTGGAATGTAATGTATAATGTATAATATATAATGTATAATGTATAATGTATAATGTATAATGTATAATGTATAATGTATAATGTATAATGTATAATGTATAATGTATAATGTATAATGTATAATGTATAATGTATAATGTATAATGTATAATGTATAATGTATAATGTATAATGTATTATGTATAATGTATAATGTATAATGTATAATGTATAATGTATAATGTTAAATGTATAATGTATAATGTATAATGTATAATGTATAATGTATAATGTATAATGTATAATGTATAATGTATAATGTATAATGTATAATGTATAATGTATAATGTATAATGTATAATGTATAATGTATAATGTATAATGTATAATGTATAATGTATAATGTATAATGTATAATGTATAATGTATAATGTATAATGTATAATGTATAATGTATAATGTATAATGTATAATGTATAATGTATAATGTATAATGTATAATGTATAATGTATAATGCATAATGTATAATGTATAATGTATAATGTATAATGTATAATGTATAATGTATAATGTATAATGTATAATGTATAATGTATAATGTATAATGTATAATGTATAATGTATAATGTATAATGTATAATGTATAATGTATAATGTATAATGTATAATGTGTAATGTATAATGTGTAATGTATAATGTATAATGTATAATGTATAATGTATAATGTATAATGTATAATGTATTATGTATAATGTATAATGTATAATGTATAATGTATAATGTATAATGTATAATGTAAAATGTATAATGTATAATGTATAATGTATAATGTATAATGTATAATGTATAATGTATAATGTATAATGTATAATGTATAATGTATAATGTATAATGTATAATGTATAATGTATAATGTATAATGTATAATGTATAATGTATAATGTATAATGTATAATGTATAATGTATAATGTATAATGTATAATGTATAATGTATAATGTATAATGTATAATGTATAATGTATAATGTATAATGTATAATGTATAATGTATAATGTATAATGTATAATGTATAATGTATAATGTATAATGTATAATGTATAATGTATAATGTATAATGTATAATGTATAATGTATAATGTATAATGTATAATGTATAATGTATAATGTATAATGTATAATGTATAATGTATAATGTATAATGTATAATGTATAATGTATAATGTATAATGTATAATGTATAATGTATAATGTATAATGTATAATGTATAATGTATAATGTATAATGTATAATGTATAATGTATAATGTATAATGTATAATGTATAATGTATAATGTATAATGTATAATGTATAATGTATAATGTATAATGTATAATGTATAATGTATAATGTATAATGTATAATGTATAATGTATAATGTATAATGTATAATGTATAATGTATAATGTATAATGTATAATGTATAATGTATAATGTATAATGTATAATGTATAATGTATAATGTATAATGTATAATGTATAATGTATAATGTATAATGTATAATGTATAATGTATAATGTATAATGTATAATGTATAATGTATAATGTATAATGTATAATGTATAATGTATAATGTATAATGTATAATGTATAATGTATAATGTATAATGTATAATGTATAATGTATAATGTATAATGTATAATGTATAATGTATAATGTATAATGTATAATGTATAATGTATAATGTATAATGTATAATGTATAATGTATAATGTATAATGTATAATGTATAATGTATAATGTATAATGTATAATGTATAATGTATAATGTATAATGTATAATGTATAATGTATAATGTATAATGTATAATGTATAATGTATAATGTATAATGTATAATGTATAATGTATAATGTATAATGTATAATGTATAATGTATAATGTATAATGTATAATGTATAATGTATAATGTATAATGTATAATGTATAATGTATAATGTATAATGTATAATGTATAATGTATAATGTATAATGTATAATGTATAATGTATAATGTATAATGTATAATGTATAATGTATAATGTATAATGTATAATGTATAATGTATAATGTATAATGTATAATGTATAATGTATAATGTATAATGTATAATGTATAATGTATAATGTATAATGTATAATGTATAATGTATAATGTATAATGTATAATGTATAATGTATAATGTATAATGTATAATGTATAATGTATAATGTATAATGTATAATGTATAATGTATAATGTATAATGTATAATGTATAATGTATAATGTATAATGTATAATGTATAATGTATAATGTATAATGTATAATGTATAATGTATAATGTATAATGTATAATGTATAATGTATAATGTATAATGTATAATGTATAATGTATAATGTATAATGTATAATGTATAATGTATAATGTATAATGTATAATGTATAATGTATAATGTATAATGTATAATGTATAATGTATAATGTATAATGTATAATGTATAATGTATAATGTATAATGTATAATGTATAATGTATAATGTATAATGTATAATGTATAATGTATAATGTATAATGTATAATGTATAATGTATAATGTATAATGTATAATGTATAATGTATAATGTATAATGTATAATGTATAATGTATAATGTATAATGTATAATGTATAATGTATAATGTATAATGTATAATGTATAATGTATAATGTATAATGTATAATGTATAATGTATAATGTATAATGTATAATGTATAATGTATAATGTATAATGTATAATGTATAATGTATAATGTATAATGTATAATGTATAATGTATAATGTATAATGTATAATGTATAATGTATAATGTATAATGTATAATGTATAATGTATAATGTATAATGTATAATGTATAATGTATAATGTATAATGTATAATGTATAATGTATAATGTATAATGTATAATGTATAATGTATAATGTATAATGTATAATGTATAATGTATAATGTATAATGTATAATGTATAATGTATAATGTATAATGTATAATGTATAATGTATAATGTATAATGTATAATGTATAATGTATAATGTATAATGTATAATGTATAATGTATAATGTATAATGTATAATGTATAATGTATAATGTATAATGTATAATGTATAATGTATAATGTATAATGTATAATGTATAATGTATAATGTATAATGTATAATGTATAATGTATAATGTATAATGTATAATGTATAATGTATAATGTATAATGTATAATGTATAATGTATAATGTATAATGTATAATGTATAATGTATAATGTATAATGTATAATGTATAATGTATAATGTATAATGTATAATGTATAATGTATAATGTATAATGTATAATGTATAATGTATAATGTATAATGTATAATGTATAATGTATAATGTATAATGTATAATGTATAATGTATAATGTATAATGTATAATGTATAATGTATAATGTATAATGTATAATGTATAATGTATAATGTATAATGTATAATGTATAATGTATAATGTATAATGTATAATGTATAATGTATAATGTATAATGTATAATGTATAATGTATAATGTATAATGTATAATGTATAATGTATAATGTATAATGTATAATGTATAATGTATAATGTATAATGTATAATGTATAATGTATAATGTATAATGTATAATGTATAATGTATAATGTATAATGTATAATGTATAATGTATAATGTATAATGTATAATGTATAATGTATAATGTATAATGTATAATGTATAATGTATAATGTATAATGTATAATGTATAATGTATAATGTATAATGTATAATGTATAATGTATAATGTATAATGTATAATGTATAATGTATAATGTATAATGTATAATGTATAATGTATAATGTATAATGTATAATGTATAATGTATAATGTATAATGTATAATGTATAATGTATAATGTATAATGTATAATGTATAATGTATAATGTATAATGTATAATGTATAATGTATAATGTATAATGTATAATGTATAATGTATAATGTATAATGTATAATGTATAATGTATAATGTATAATGTATAATGTATAATGTATAATGTATAATGTATAATGTATAATGTATAATGTATAATGTATAATGTATAATGTATAATGTATAATGTATAATGTATAATGTATAATGTATAATGTATAATGTATAATGTATAATGTATAATGTATAATGTATAATGTATAATGTATAATGTATAATGTATAATGTATAATGTATAATGTATAATGTATAATGTATAATGTATAATGTATAATGTATAATGTATAATGTATAATGTATAATGTATAATGTATAATGTATAATGTATAATGTATAATGTATAATGTATAATGTATAATGTATAATGTATAATGTATAATGTATAATGTATAATGTATAATGTATAATGTATAATGTATAATGTATAATGTTAATGTATAATGTATAATGTATAATGTATAATGTATAATGTATAATGTATAATGTATAATGTATAATGTATAATGTATAATGTATAATGTATAAGTATAATGAATAATGTATAATGTTTAATGTATAATGTATAATGTATAATGTATAATGTATAATGTATAAAGTATAATGTATAATGTATAATGTATAATGTATAATGTATAATGTATAATTGTATAATGTATAATGTATAATGTATAATGTATAATGTATAATGTATAATGTATAATGTATAATGTATAATGTATAATGTTTAATGTATAATGTATAATGTATAATGTATAATGTATAATGTATAATGTATAATGTATAATGTATAATGTATAATGTATAATGTATAATGTATAATGTATAATGTATAATGTATAATGTATAATGTATAATGTATAATGTATAATGTATAATGTATAATGTATAATGTATAATGTATAATGTATAATGTATAATGTATAATGTATAATGTATAATGTATAATGTATAATGTATAATGTATAATGTATAATGTATAATGTATAATGTATAATGTATAATGTATAATGTATAATGTATAATGTATAATGTATAATGTATAATGTATAATGTATAATGTATAATGTATAATGTATAATGTATAATGTATAATGTATAATGTATAATGTATAATGTATAATGTATAATGTATAATGTATAATGTATAATGTATAATGTATAATGTATAATGTATAATGTATAATGTATAATGTATAATGTATAATGTATAATGTATAATGTATAATGTATAATGTATAATGTATAATGTATAATGTATAATGTATAATGTATAATGTATAATGTATAATGTATAATGTATAATGTATAATGTATAATGTATAATGTATAATGTATAATGTATAATGTATAATGTATAATGTATAATGTATAATGTATAATGTATAATGTATAATGTATAATGTATAATGTATAATGTATAATGTATAATGTATAATGTATAATGTATAATGTATAATGTATAATGTATAATGTATAATGTATAATGTATAATGTATAATGTATAATGTATAATGTATAATGTATAATGTATAATGTATAATGTATAATGTATAATGTATAATGTATAATGTATAATGTATAATGTATAATGTATAATGTATAATGTATAATGTATAATGTATAATGTATAATGTATAATGTATAATGTATAATGTATAATGTATAATGTATAATGTATAATGTATAATGTATAATGTATAATGTATAATGTATAATGTATAATGTATAATGTATAATGTATAATGTATAATGTATAATGTATAATGTATAATGTATAATGTATAATGTATAATGTATAATGTATAATGTATAATGTATAATGTATAATGTATAATGTATAATGTATAATGTATAATGTATAATGTATAATGTATAATGTATAATGTATAATGTATAATGTATAATGTATAATGTATAATGTATAATGTATAATGTATAATGTATAATGTATAATGTATAATGTATAATGTATAATGTATAATGTATAATGTATAATGTATAATGTATAATGTATAATGTATAATGTATAATGTATAATGTATAATGTATAATGTATAATGTATAATGTATAATGTATAATGTATAATGTATAATGTATAATGTATAATGTATAATGTATAATGTATAATGTATAATGTATAATGTATAATGTATAATGTATAATGTATAATGTATAATGTATAATGTATAATGTATAATGTATAATGTATAATGTATAATGTATAATGTATAATGTATAATGTATAATGTATAATGTATAATGTATAATGTATAATGTATAATGTATAATGTATAATGTATAATGTATAATGTATAATGTATAATGTATAATGTATAATGTATAATGTATAATGTATAATGTATAATGTATAATGTATAATGTATAATGTATAATGTATAATGTATAATGTATAATGTATAATGTATAATGTATAATGTATAATGTATAATGTATAATGTATAATGTATAATGTATAATGTATAATGTATAATGTATAATGTATAATGTATAATGTATAATGTATAATGTATAATGTATAATGTATAATGTATAATGTATAATGTATAATGTATAATGTATAATGTATAATGTATAATGTATAATGTATAATGTATAATGTATAATGTATAATGTATAATGTATAATGTATAATGTATAATGTATAATGTATAATGTATAATGTATAATGTATAATGTATAATGTATAATGTATAATGTATAATGTATAATGTATAATGTATAATGTATAATGTATAATGTATAATGTATAATGTATAATGTATAATGTATAATGTATAATGTATAATGTATAATGTATAATGTATAATGTATAATGTATAATGTATAATGTATAATGTATAATGTATAATGTATAATGTATAATGTATAATGTATAATGTATAATGTATAATGTATAATGTATAATGTATAATGTATAATGTATAATGTATAATGTATAATGTATAATGTATAATGTATAATGTATAATGTATAATGTATAATGTATAATGTATAATGTATAATGTATAATGTATAATGTATAATGTATAATGTATAATGTATAATGTATAATGTATAATGTATAATGTATAATGTATAATGTATAATGTATAATGTATAATGTATAATGTATAATGTATAATGTATAATGTATAATGTATAATGTATAATGTATAATGTATAATGTATAATGTATAATGTATAATGTATAATGTATAATGTATAATGTATAATGTATAATGTATAATGTATAATGTATAATGTATAATGTATAATGTATAATGTATAATGTATAATGTATAATGTATAATGTATAATGTATAATGTATAATGTATAATGTATAATGTATAATGTATAATGTATAATGTATAATGTATAATGTATAATGTATAATGTATAATGTATAATGTATAATGTATAATGTATAATGTATAATGTATAATGTATAATGTATAATGTATAATGTATAATGTATAATGTATAATGTATAATGTATAATGTATAATGTATAATGTATAATGTATAATGTATAATGTATAATGTATAATGTATAATGTATAATGTATAATGTATAATGTATAATGTATAATGTATAATGTATAATGTATAATGTATAATGTATAATGTATAATGTATAATGTATAATGTATAATGTATAATGTATAATGTATAATGTATAATGTATAATGTATAATGTATAATGTATAATGTATAATGTATAATGTATAATGTATAATGTATAATGTATAATGTATAATGTATAATGTATAATGTATAATGTATAATGTATAATGTATAATGTATAATGTATAATGTATAATGTATAATGTATAATGTATAATGTATAATGTATAATGTATAATGTATAATGTATAATGTATAATGTATAATGTATAATGTATAATGTATAATGTATAATGTATAATGTATAATGTATAATGTATAATGTATAATGTATAATGTATAATGTATAATGTATAATGTATAATGTATAATGTATAATGTATAATGTATAATGTATAATGTATAATGTATAATGTATAATGTATAATGTATAATGTATAATGTATAATGTATAATGTATAATGTATAATGTATAATGTATAATGTATAATGTATAATGTATAATGTATAATGTATAATGTATAATGTATAATGTATAATGTATAATGTATAATGTATAATGTATAATGTATAATGTATAATGTATAATGTATAATGTATAATGTATAATGTATAATGTATAATGTATAATGTATAATGTATAATGTATAATGTATAATGTATAATGTATAATGTATAATGTATAATGTATAATGTATAATGTATAATGTATAATGTATAATGTATAATGTATAATGTATAATGTATAATGTATAATGTATAATGTATAATGTATAATGTATAATGTATAATGTATAATGTATAATGTATAATGTATAATGTATAATGTATAATGTATAATGTATAATGTATAATGTATAATGTATAATGTATAATGTATAATGTATAATGTATAATGTATAATGTATAATGTATAATGTATAATGTATAATGTATAATGTATAATGTATAATGTATAATGTATAATGTATAATGTATAATGTATAATGTATAATGTATAATGTATAATGTATAATGTATAATGTATAATGTATAATGTATAATGTATAATGTATAATGTATAATGTATAATGTATAATGTATAATGTATAATGTATAATGTATAATGTATAATGTATAATGTATAATGTATAATGTATAATGTATAATGTATAATGTATAATGTATAATGTATAATGTATAATGTATAATGTATAATGTATAATGTATAATGTATAATGTATAATGTATAATGTATAATGTATAATGTATAATGTATAATGTATAATGTATAATGTATAATGTATAATGTATAATGTATAATGTATAATGTATAATGTATAATGTATAATGTATAATGTATAATGTATAATGTATAATGTATAATGTATAATGTATAATGTATAATGTATAATGTATAATGTATAATGTATAATGTATAATGTTGTAACGAGTGTTTTTGTTTCGAAGGCTGAGGTATGCTCAGCCGCTCCAGGGTCCGTCCAAGGGATCTCGCAACCCTTGGGCAAAAGTAAATTTTTCTTAATCAGAAATTAAATAGATTAATTAATCGTAGAATTAGTCACGGTTGACGTTAAGGTCAACACAATCACTAAACCTCAAAGGTTTTAGCTCGGCACGATTAATAATCTATTTGTCCTTTTTTTTTATATTTATTCTTTCTTTTTTTTATATTAAATATTTATTACAAACTTAGTGAATACCTAAAATTAGTTCATATGCGGTATAAAAATTAGTGGCAAAGTGCGCACGGTGGCAGAGGGCCAACTGATTCAGGCGTACTTAGTATATACTTAAAATTAGTTCATATACGGTATAAACATTAGTGGCAAAGTGCTCACGGTGGCAGAGGGCCAAACTGATTCAGGCGGTAGACGGCAGAAGGCCGACTGCAAAACAGGCCTTCACAACGTAGACCTACTTTGAGTACGGTGGGTTTCTAAACCCGAAGCTAAAGTTTGACCGGAGTCGAAAAGCCGGAGCTTGAATTTGACCGGAGTCGAAAAGCCGGAGCTTGAGTTTGACCGGAGTCGAAAAGCCGGAGCTTGAGCGTGACCGAAGTCTGAGGTTAGGTGGCTTGATTACCAAATTTGGTTATCAATTTTTAATTCCCTGACTTTATCACCACCCGAAAGTTGACTTACAATTAAAATATTAATTGAAATCAACTTGGATGTCAAGCGAACTCAACATGCCTATACAACATTGTGCGCAGTACTTATTCAACGTTTACTGCTAACTGCATGTGAATCATAGCCTTGTTAGCATGTCAACAATGCAACGTAGCTATAAATAGCCTGCCTGCTTACATTGCTGCTAATGCTGCTAAACGAGTTCTATATGTATGTGTGCTGCACTGTGTTTGCTGGATTAAGCAGCCTTCACTGCGGTTAGTACTTAGATGGGGGACCACATTGGATCCTCCAACCGCATTATTATTATTTTTTTTTTTTTTTTTTTATTTATTTTTTTTTTTTATATTCTACTCTACATAATTTATTAATTCTTCTGTTTCTTTTTTTCTTTTTATTTATTCATAAGTATTTTTTAAGTTTAAATTAAATGTTGGCTTTGGCGATTCCATGGTCAGCCAAAGCATGCAGTTGTTGGTGTTGTTAAACAATTCGGCAGCTGCATGACTATTAAAGCGTCGCATGGAAATGCCGTCGGCATTTTAAAATTATTATTTTTATTTTAATATTTATTTGTAACGACTTCAGTCGTTACATTCTTCTCTTCCAAACGGGTGAAGAGAATAATAAAAAGAAGAAAATAAAAACAAAAAAAAATTTTTTTTGTTGACATTAATCCAATTCAATTCAATTATAAGCAAAGTAAAATAATTCTTATATCTAAAAATTATATAAAAAAAAAAAAGCTAAAGGATGTACTTAAATTAATTAATTAATAAAATCCAATTGGCGGCGATTTGGAGAAAGTTTTGTTAGTCGTTATCACTTCCTTGGCTTAACCATACCGTAGTCTTGCCCAACCGTCTTACACCGTAATGTGAATCTTACCCCATGGGCTATAATAGGTGAAAGTACGTCGGCCAGGGTTCTTTTGTGGCGGTATAGTGATTCTTTCAAACGGATCTGGTGCGGTGGCTTGCGGCTTCTGGTTGTTCTGCGATTTGGAGTGCTGATTGCGGCTTTTGATGGACAAAGGCACCCTGCTCGCTGATGCGGTGGTACCTTGCGCGGAAGTACTGGGTTTTGGTCGACGCTCAACCTGCGCTGTTGCAAAGGTTATGAACAGAGCACGATGTCGGGAAACACGTTCTGGTACGGCTTCTGCCCAGTATCTAGCTCTAGGATCAGCCTTGGCTGGTGGCTTGTATGGCAATGGTGGCTGAATATTTTCTGGTGCTTGTGTGCCTGGTTTTGCTGCCTGGTTAGTGGTCACCTGCATCGCTGAGTTCCGGGGGTAATCTTGATGTTGGCAAGGTTCTTCAGTGGTGACCTTAATTTGGTGTTTGATTATTTTGCAGTTGTTGAAATCTTTGTTTATATTTCCTTTTTCTATTGTGATACGTTCTTGCAGCTCCTGTGACTGCAGTGACGGTGTTACATCTAATATTGTATGTAACTGATTATAATTATTTGTATTTGTACTGATGGTGGGCTGTTGCTCGCGTCCCGCAATTATAAGCTTACATTCGAGCTTATTTAATAAATCCATGCCCAGGATAAATTCTTCTGTCAGTCCTGGCATGAAGTATACGCGATGGGAGATTTTCCTCCCATAGGCTGTGATAATGACGTCATAATATTTGTCTATCGCGACCTCTTCACCATTAGCGATTCGAATAAATTTTTCTTGATCGGTTTTACGAGCTTGTCTCTGTAGCCGATCGTGTAGGCTATAGCCTATGAATGATATAGTAGCCCCCGTGTCTATAAGAGCTTCTACAGGATGCATATTGCAGAGGAGGGGCACGTAATAGCGAGCTATATTCGGTATGGCTGTGACTGGAATATGTTGACAATTGCAGTCTCTTGTCAATATGTTATTTGTGCCGCAGTATGAACAGAATAACCGTGGTGGCTGGCGACATGTGCGTCGGGTATGCCCTGGCTGTCGGCATGCCCAGCAATGTGTTTCGCGCCGGTATGGTTGATACAGGATGCAATGATTGGCATGTACACGGCCAGAAGCTCGTGCTTCTTCCCCTCGAAGATGCTCATATTCATCAGCTAGTGTCATTAGGGAGTCGATATCTTCGAAATCATGCCGTCGAATATATAGCCGATATTCTGGTCGGAGTCCCTCATAGATTCGTTCAATTTGTGATTCCCTTTTCATTCGTGGGTGTTGCCGGATCATGGCCATTATTCCCATTATGAAATCTTTTGCCTTTTCTCGATAGCCTTGTCGACGCCGTATTATATCTTCTTCCAGTCGTTGTAGGTATCGGGGTGGCAGGAAGAATTTGCTGGCAGCCTCCTTGAAAGCATCCCACGAATAAATTTCATCACGCTTGTAACGCCACCAGTCCTTGGCTTTACCCTTGCACAGTTGATTCAATGGCAGCAGTAGACTATTGAATGGGACTTGGTAACATTCGGCCAGTTCTTCAATATTTTCTATGAAGTCGTGGAGGGGTCGGGTGGCATCAAAACTAAGTCCCCATTTCCTGACTGTGTTCATCACGTCCAAGTCGACTACCGGGTGAGCAGGGCTGGTGGTGGCTTCTTTACTGGTTGATTTGGGAAAAGCTGTGTGTTGTTTTTCATCCACATTAAGTGACTCTGTTGATTTACGTCTTCGTTGCGCTTTAGCCCAATCGCTCATGCGTTTACGTAACTCTGATATTGTTCCCTCAGTAGCCAATCCGCACGATTGAAGTTTGGATTCTAATTCTTCTTTATTTGAAGTGTAAATCCAGTTTAAAGTGTCGGTGTTTAATAAATTGTTTTAAGTGTTTTCTTTTTCGGGCAACTTTTGCTGTAGTCCCTGCTCGGGCGCCATTTGTAACGAGTGTTTTTGTTTCGAAGGCTGAGGTATGCTCAGCCGCTCCAGGGTCCGTCCAAGGGATCTCGCAACCCTTGGGCAAAAGTAAATTTTTCTTAATCAGAAATTAAATAGATTAATTAATCGTAGAATTAGTCACGGTTGACGTTAAGGTCAACACAATCACTAAACCTCAAAGGTTTTAGCTCGGCACGATTAATAATCTATTTTTCCTGTTTTTTTATATTTATTCTTTCTTTTTTTTATATTAAATATTTATTACAAACTTAGTGAATACCTAAAATTAGTTCATATGCGGTATAAAAATTAGTGGCAAAGTGCGCACGGTGGCAGAGGGCCAACTGATTCAGGCGTACTTAGTATATACTTAAAATTAGTTCATATACGGTATAAACATTAGTGGCAAAGTGCTCACGGTGGCAGAGGGCCAAACTGATTCAGGCGGTAGACGGCAGAAGGCCGACTGCAAAACAGGCCTTCACAACGTAGACCTACTTTGAGTACGGTGGGTTTCTAAACCCGAAGCTAAAGTTTGACCGGAGTCGAAAAGCCGGAGCTTGAATTTGACCGGAGTCGAAAAGCCGGAGCTTGAGTTTGACCGGAGTCGAAAAGCCGGAGCTTGAGCGTGACCGAAGTCGAAAAGCCGGAGCTTGAGGTTAGGTGGCTTGATTACCAAATTTGGTTATCAATTTTTAATTCCCTGACTTTATCACCACCCGAAAGTTGACTTACAATTAAAATATTAATTGAAATCAACTTGGATGTCAAGCGAACTCAACATGCCTATACAACATTGTGCGCAGTACTTATTCAACGTTTACTGCTAACTGCATGTGAATCATAGCCTTGTTAGCATGTCAACAATGCAACGTAGCTATAAATAGCCTGCCTGCTTACATTGCTGCTAATGCTGCTAAACGAGTTCTATATGTATGTGTGCTGCACTGTGTTTGCTGGATTAAGCAGCCTTCACTGCGGTTAGTACTTAGATGGGGGACCACATTGGATCCTCCAACCGCATTATTATTATTTTTTTTTTTTTTTTTTTTTTTTTTTTTTTTTTTTTTTATATTCTACTCTACATAATTTATTAATTCTTCTGTTTCTTTTTTTCTTTTTATTTATTCATAAGTATTTTTTAAGTTTAAATTAAATGTTGGCTTTGGCGATTCCATGGTCAGCCAAAGCATGCAGTTGTTGGTGTTGTTAAACAATTCGGCAGCTGCATGACTATTAAAGCGTCGCATGGAAATGCCGTCGGCATTTTAAAATTATTATTTTTATTTTAATATTTATTTGTAACGACTTCAGTCGTTACAATGTATAATGTATAATGTATAATGTATAATGTATAATGTATAATGTATAATGTATAATGTATAATGTATAATGTATAATGTATAATGTATAATGTATAATGTATAATGTATAATGTATAATGTATAATGTATAATGTATAATGTATAATGTATAATGTATAATGTATAATGTATAATGTATAATGTATAATGTATAATGTATAATGTATAATGTATAATGTATAATGTATAATGTATAATGTATAATGTATAATGTATAATGTATAATGTATAATGTATAATGTATAATGTATAATGTATAATGTATAATGTATAATGTATAATGTATAATGTATAATGTATAATGTATAATGTATAATGTATAATGTATAATGTATAATGTATAATGTATAATGTATAATGTATAATGTTTAATGTATAATGTATAATGTATAATGTATAATGTATTATGTATAATGTATAATGTATAATGTATAATGTATAATGTATAATGTATAATGTATAATGTATAATGTATAATGTATAATGTATAATGTATAATGTATAATGTATAATGTATAATGTATAATGTATAATGTATAATGTATAATGTATAATGTATAATGTATAATGTATAATGTATAATGTATAATGTATAATGTATAATGTATAATGTATAATGTATAATGTATAATGTATAATGTATAATGTATAATGTATAATGTATAATGTATAATGTATAATGTATAATGTATAATGTATAATGTATAATGTATAATGTATAATGTATAATGTATAATGTATAATGTATAATGTATAATGTATAATGTATAATGTATAATGTATAATGTATAATGTATAATGTATCATGTATAATGTATAATGTATAATGTATAATGTATAATGTATAATGTATAATGTATAATGTATAATGTATAATGTATAATGTATAATGTATAATGTATAATGTATAATGTATAATGTATAATGTATAATGTATAATGTATAATGTATAATGTATAATGTATAATGTATAATGTATAATGTATAATGTATAATGTATAATGTATAATGTATAATGTATAATGTATAATGTATAATGTATAATGTATAATGTATAATGTATAATGTATAATGTATAATGTATAATGTATAATGTATAATGTATAATGTATAATGAATAATGTATAATTTATAATGTATAGTGTATAATGTATAATGAATTTTTTTTTTTTTTAAAGCGTTTATTTCAACCAAATTTTTAATAATTTAAACTGTTAATAAACAAGCATTTGTAAATTTAGCTTATAATACACTGTCCCATATACAAGCTCTCTAGTATATTTAATATCATAAAGTATCTTAATTTTTTTTAATTTCTTTAACTTTTACTGTTTACTTTTTTAAATTCAAATATTCTTAATAAATTCGTGTTTTTGTATAAAATTTTTAAGTTCCGCTGAAAAGCCAGTTATGTGCTTAGTGGAAATTCATACTTCGCCAACTGGGTGTGTTTTTTAGTACGTAGGTGCATTCTATCTTTCCGGTTAATCCGGACTGTTGTAGAATGTAAGTCGTGCATGCGTATAGTACGGGCTATACGTATTTATGAGATTTCTCACTCCTTTGGCGAATCCAAAAAAAAAAAAAAAAAAAAAAAACAATTTGGATACAATATATGTGTTTGATAATATACATTAATGTTAAGAAAAATTTAAAATAGAAAAAACCTAACTTTGATATTTTTATGCGGAGTGGGAGTCAGTCAAGGGGTAAAAAGAAAAAGGTGTTTATTGAGTGAGCCACCAATATTTTTTACTATTTACATTTTGTTTTATATGTTTATCTTCAAAGTAGATGCTCATATTAAATCTGTAATTTTTGATTGTAGCTATATTGCATTGAACAGTTTTATCACACTGGTTTACAGCCAATTTGTACTTTTAATCGGTCCCCCTAATCGGTGGACCCCCTAAGATCGGTCGCTAATTCCGAAAAAAAAATTTTTTTTTTTTCTGTCACTCCGTTTTCGAGATATTGCCCACTGTAGGGTTTTCAACGAAAAAAAAAAGTTGGTTCCACTTAATTGCATATATCTCTTGAACCAACAACAGTAATCAAACAAATGATATATCAAATAAAAGCTAATAACATTTCTTACAAACAATGCAAACACCATTTCTTGGTCGAGTTGTTAGTTTTGGCGCAATAAATTCAAATTTCGGGGATTTTTTTTATTTTTCAGAAAAATTTCCAAAAAAAGACAAAATAGTTGCAAATTTCGTTAAGAAGCCAAAATATTTTATTACTTTTGATATTTTTTACTAAAAGCCTTTATTTTTTCAAAAAAAATAAGCTGTTGTTGAAGAAAATCTATTGAGAAATGAAAAAGTTGTGTTTAATGGAACGAAATCACCCAAATTGTGTGATTATCAATTTATGCATTTGGACTTATTTTATTGCCATAAAAGAAAAAATGAGAACTAAAGGTTGTTGTAATAAAATCATATATTCTTCATTTTTATTGTTCTTTTAATAATTTACATTATTTTTACATTATTTAAATTGTATATAATTATTATTCATAATTTTTATTGTTCCCTTAAATCATTTATATTGTTATTTACATTGTAAATAATTTTTATTTATCATTCAGAAATTCAAAATGATTAGAATTCTTGTTTTGTCGTTAATTTAAGTCGGGATCGGTTTCTCTGATGAGAAACCAACAATAGTCGCCCATCATTCCTTCGTCCCAAAATCCTTGGTACCGATTCTCAATTGCTTTCATCTGTTGGTGGAATCTTTCCCCATGCTCGTCGCTCTCGTCACCGAGATTCTTCGGAAAAAAATTCAAATGGGAGTGCAGAAAGTGAATTTTCAGAGACATATTTACGCCCATTTTTTTATAGTTCTTAAGCAACTCGTTGACTATTTTCTCGTAAGATTCACTTTAATTGTTCCCGAGGAAGCTAGAAACAGTCGTCCTAAAAGAATCCCACGCCGCTGCCTCAACTGGTGACAATAGTTCTGCGAATTGAAGATCGCTTTACACCTTTTTATTTGCGATCCAACGAAGACACCTTCTTTTATCTTGGCATAAGAAAGATTTGGAAAAATCGTTTTCAAATATGTGAATGCTTCGCTTTCTTTGTCTAATGCCTTGACAAAGTTTTTCATAAGTCCAAGTTTGATGTGCAGCGGTGGGAGAATTATGTTTTCTTTTTGACGAGTGGAACGTTTTTGTCGTTGCTCTCTCCCAGTCCTTTTTGTAAGTCCAGTCCTTTTTGTAATAGTGGTTTACCAACGACGTGGTGTACTAACGACTTTGATATCAGAACATATTTTCCAGTCGTGTTATTCATATTTAATACTGCCATCAATAAACAAACGCCACTCTTTGGGAATGTACGGCTGACCGAAGGTATTAAATAAGCCAGGAATGACTACGCAATAGCAGATATTGTCATTCTTAGTAAAGTGTATAGCAAGCGGTTTTTCACGATTTCTGAAGTATGTCAACTTAACATTGGGTCTCAAAAAGTTGAATTGTTGCATACGAGAAGATTCCACCAACAGATGAAAGCAATTGAGAATCGGTACCAAGGATTTTGGGACGAAGGAATGATGGGCGACTATTGTTGGTTTCTCATCAGAGAAACCGATCCCGAATTAAATTAACGACAAAACAAGCATTCTAATCATTTTGAAATTCTGAATGATAAATAAAAATTATTTACAATGTAAATAACAATATTAATGATTTAATGCAACAATAAAAATTATTAATAATAATTATATACAATTTAAATAATGTAAAAATAATGTAAACTATTAAAAGAACAATAAAAATGAAGAATATATGATTTTATTACAACAACCTTTAGTTCTCATTTTTTTTTTATGGCAATAAAATAAGTCCAAATGCATAAATTGATAATCACACAATTTGGGTGATTTCGTTCCATTAAACACAACTTTTTCATTTCTCAATGAAAAAAAAATCTATCTAGAATCATTTCTCAATAGATTCTAGATAGATTTTCTTCAACAATTTCTTTTTTTTGGAAAAATAAAGGCTTTTAGTAAAAAATATCAAAAGTAATAAATTATTTTGATTTCTTAACGAAATTTGCAACTATTTTGTCTTTTTTTGGAAATTTTTCTGAAAAATAAAAAATCCCCCGAAATTTGAATTTATTGCGCCAAAACTAACAACTCGACCAAGAAATGGTGTTTGCATTGTTTGTAAGAAATTTTTTTAGCTTTTATTTGATATATCATTTGTTTGATTACTGTTATTGGGTTCTGGAGATATATGCAATTAAGTGGAACCAACTTTTTTTTTTCGTTGAAAACCCTACAGTGGGCAATATCTCGAAAACGGAGTGACAGAAAAAAAAAAAAATTTTTTTTTCGGAATTAGCTACCGATTTTACATGAGAAAAGAATAGTGGCATTCAAAGTACATATTGGCTGTAAACCAATTACACTGGTTACACTCATTTACACTCATTACAATTTTAGTGCATACATTTATATAATGAGTTCATACATAATTTACTCATTACATATGTTAAATACATAATTTTATGTAATGAGTACATGCATAATGTATTCATTATTTATTTTTTTTTCATAATTTCATGTATTGAATATATACACAGTTGATTAAACTTTTTGATTTGATAGATTTGATATAAAATATTTGAATACTGTGCCTAAAGCACCCTCTCAACAAATACAATGAATTTCTTAATAAAGAAATGGCAAGATTTCACAAAATAATTGCGAATTACTTATAGAAACTCAGCCATTTACTTCTTTTCCATTCATCGCTTTTATTCTAGAGTACAGTGGATATATATGTACATTAGACCGTATCACCTTGTATGGCAGAAAAATAAACCTATTTTGACCCCGCCTCAATCGTTAGATATTTGAAAGACATTTTCGAAAAAAATGTTTTTTTTTTTTTTAAAGTGGTCCCTATGGTGCTATTTTGGTTTTTTCGTTATATCTTCGGTGTTTCTTGTTCGATCCGGAAGATTTTATATCTGTGTGTTTGTTGGTGTTATCCAAATATTTTCTGATGTTTTTTTTACCTCAAATGTTTTTTTTTCGACTGATTACACAATTGATCTTCGTTCTTACCATATTATCCTGCTCCAAAAAGTCCAACAAACTATACCTTTAAAAAAATCATTATAACCATGGGAAGAAGTGAAATCGAAAAAATGGATTTTATGAGCACTTCCGACCTATTTTGCAAAGAATAACACTTTGGATCATAATAAATTTTTTTTTAATTATCGAAATCAGAAATTCGGATTTAAGATTAAAGATTTCGGATTTAAGGTGGCTGTAGCGGTCACTACATATCAAAAAGTAAATCGGTATTTTTCAGTGATCAATAAAATCGAGCTTTAGTTCGCATGAAACGTGTAAAAATACTTGATTTAAACAAAATACATTTCCGTAAGTGCGACTTGGACAGAACAAAATTACCAACAAAACGAAATGTGGAATACGCGTTGTTTCTTCAGCATAATTAAAAAGTCAAACGCAGTGCATTCACAGAAAATATATACGAAGAAGTTTCAAGATTGTGGCATGATGCAAAAATACCAATAGTGTAGAGAACCCACAATCGAAGCCAAATTCGGCAATTTCGTGGACCCAACCACCAACCCCACATCAACTATAGCAGCACAACTTACACTGAAATGATCGACTGGTCAAGAGTTCAGATCACTGAGCCGCCATGTCTCCAGTTTTACAAGCAAGACCAACTGTCTGATCTACAGTATTCAGACGAAATCATTAAAATTCCAGGTGAGCACCACAGAAAACATTAGTTAAATAATTGAATGATGTAATGTTGACGTCTTAATTTAATCCGTTTGTATCACGTTTCATTTTCGACAGATTATCTTTGCCACTCGCAATACACGGAGCGTTTCGTTCAAATAGTACATAAGTCGGCCACAGCAGTCACTGACGAAAATTGATTGGGGCACATTTTCGCGAAACTTGACAGTTACGAGCGTTACAGCCACCTTGAATCCCGAAAAGTTTTCGAAAATTCAAAAAAAATTTTATAATGATCCAAAGTGTTATTCTTTGCAAAATAGGTCGGAAGTGCTTCTATAATCCATTTTTTCGATTTCACTTCTTCCCATGGTTATAATGATTTTTTTAAAGCTTTAATTTTTTGGACTTTTTGGAGCAGGATAATATGGTAGGAACGAAGGTCGATTGTGTAATCAGTCGAAAAAAAACATTTGAGGAAAAAAAAACATCAGAAAATATTTGGATAACACCAACAAACACACAGATTTAAAATCTTCCGAGTCGAACAAGAAACACCAAAGATATAACGAAAAAACCAAAATAGCACCATAGGGACCACTTTAAAAAAAAAAAAAATATTTTTTTCGAAAATGTCTTTCAAATATCTAACGATTGAGGCGGGGTCAAAAATAGGTTAGTTTTGGTGATACGCTCTAATGTACATATATGTTTCTTTAAAAATCATTTAAGAAATTTATTATCAAATATTTTAAATGGCTTGCTGATGACAACAAAATAACTTTCTGTTTCTCTTAAAATACTCTTCGACAATTACGCGCTCATTGTTTCTTGCCCACTTAGAAATTTTTAATATTTTATACTTGTAACAGTAAAGAACAAAAATTGATTTGCATGCGCTGCAAGTTTCTTTAGCAGCAAAACAGCAGAGCTTTGCTGAAATATATGAAACTACAAATGTCTGTCAAACAAAAACAAATGTTCTATATGAAAGAAAATAAGTCTAAAATAAGAATTAAAACAGCAAATTTATTTTATTTAACAGGGTTCACCTAGATATGCAAATATAAACAAATTTCATGTTTTGTGTTTTATTTTCTAACTATTTTTCTTCATAAATAAAGTTCGTACTCTTATAGTTTACTATTTTACTATTTATTGATAAAAAGCTGTTGCAGCGAAAAACATTCACCGCAAGATTTATGCTGTCGTTTCATGTCGTTCGGTTTTTTCATTGACTGATACATACACAAGCATGTTAGAAGAAAACTATTTCAGCGAATAACAACAACAAAACTCACGGAAATATTATTTTCAATTAATTTTTAAACTAAATGGAATTTGAAAAACTTCCTAAGGAAACAACCTTCGTTAGGAAGCGTAGAACAGTTCAGAAAAAGAAATTTTAAGATCGGTCAATCCATTCGAGAGTTTAAGGTCTCTAAACAGCTTCAAACAACCTGTTCCATGGGAGCTTCGCTCGCTTCGCGCGCTCGCTCCAATAAAGACTACGAATTTTAATAAGGCATTGGTTTATTTTGGTAACTGAGCCTTAGTTTTTTTGGGTGATAATTTAGGAACCGGTCATTCAATCAAAATTCTAGGAGCCATTAATTTTCAAAACCAGCTGCGATCATTCATAGGCAATTCAAAGACTGATGCCTTGCTTGAGATTAGTTCATTCATTTTAAGAGTGTACATACAAAATTGGTACCTCTGTCAGTGCCCTCGATACGCTCCTCTGAATGACTTCAATTTGATTATAAAATTGACTAGCTACAAGCACTCAAATGCACACGTTGCAAGCAGGGAATGGAAAAAAACCTTAACGAACGGTTCCTTTTTGTTCGGTTCGAGAGAGCGATTTCTTTATTCGGCTTTATGCGAATTCAGCTCTTCTACTCAAGCACAAGCACTATCACAACCACGCAGAAGAAAAGAGCGGAATAAAATGGAAGAGGTTGTGCTGTTTGATCAAAAAACATTATTTGCTTTGTTGTGCTTTTTGATCGTGATCAAAAAACCTTACCTCATGTAGCGAATGTTAGCGTAGCAGAACAATAAAAACATGTTGGCCGAACCGAACAAGCTAATATAACACAAAACATGATAAAAAGTATGAAAATTCAAGATTTCATTTCTAAATCCAGCCATACTTTTTTTGAAGCCTGCAAAATCTCAATTGCTTTTTTGCAAACCGACCCAGAATAATGGATGCAATTGGTAAATGATGTCGCAGAACGTGGTATGGCCTTGGCAAGCACTTACATCGGTCTTACAACTTCTGAAACAGATTTTCAAAATCTTTTACAGGGCATAGAGCTACATCGTAAGGAATCAAATAAATGATTTCGTACCATGTACAGATTCCTCTTATTTTTATTTGTGTTTTTGTGGATTCGGTGGTAACCAAAATAAACCAATGCCTTATTAAAATTCGTAAAGTCTTTATATAAGGAAAGCATATGTTTGTAGAAATACGTTTTTATATATTACTTGCGGATGTTACCCGGTGTTACTCGGGGTTGTGCCTTGAGCACAGAAAAAGTACGATTTTTAAATCAGCTCTCATTTTAACATTTTTTAAATTATCAATTAAATTTTTAAATTTTTTAAATTATCGTTTTTTGTGGTTTTTCCCCTTCCCTCTGTCAAAAGTGTGTAGTCTTATTTCCGTAATACAGTACCTGCCGGTCATTTAAAAAAAAAACAATTACTTCTTCAACGTCTAGATCTGACATCAGTTTGAAAAAGTCATTTCGTGAACAATGTGTTTAAAGTTTTTCTTAGCATGCATTAAATATGGATTTTTATCTCAAAAACAAAATTCTAATTTTAAAAAATCCTTTTGGGCTCGATTCGATTTTTGTGGATTGCCTTTGTTCAACTTCGGTTTTGGTCGATACTGTTCGGTATCGAGAAACGACAATTTTTAAAACTACTCTCATTTTAACATTTTTTTTTCTATACATTATTAATTAAATTTTTAAATTATCATTTTTTCGGGTTTTGCCCCCTCCCTCCGTCGAAAGTGTTTAGTCAAATTTCCGTAAAACTGTACCTACCGGACATGATTACAAAAAAAGTGACATCTTCAACGTCTCGATCTGACACCTGGTTTCTGAGGAAAATGGTCACCCAGTTTGTAAAAAGTCCTTTCGAGAAAAATGCGTTTAAAGTTTTTCTAAGTTTTTCTTATTTCAACAAAAATTCCATTTGTAAAAATCCTTTTGGGATCGATTCGATTTTTGGATTGTCTTCGTTCAACTTCGGTTTTGTCGATACTGTTCGGTTGATTTCTGTTCATCGGTATATAGCTTCTGCTCGTATTCGTTAAACTTTTTTTTTCGTTAGTCTTTGGTTCTTGACTTCGTTTGCCTTCGGCTCATTCCTTGATTTTTATCGAAAAGACTTCTAAAAGCATAGGATCTATTTCAGTAACAGATACGAATGCTTACCAATTTTCATTGAAATTCGTTTATTCGTTTTGACGGAATGAGCCAGACATAGTTGATTGCTTAAACTGCCCTTTTACGGAAGTTTTCTGAAATTCATGATATAGCCTCAATTCTGTTACAGTGACAGGTTATTTCACATACCAAATTTTAGCAAAATAAGTCAAATCGTTTAGGAGTTATTAAGTCTTAAAGCTGCACTACTTAAAGCACCCTCTTGCGGAAGTCTTTGGAATTTTTTATAGCCAATGTTATCTTGGGCGCAGACGAACCTTCATTCCAAATTTCATTGAAATCGGTCCAGGTGTTTAGTAGTTATTATAGAGTGCCACGCCCACATACTTCCGCCCAATTTTTTACCTATGCTTTATCTTGATTTCAGTTGAACCTTCATACCAAATTTCATTGAAATCGGTCCAGATGCTTAGGAGTTATTATCGAGTGCCACGCCCACATACTTCCGCCCACTTTTTTTTCTTTGCTTTATATGGATGGCAGTTGAACCTTCATACCAAATTTCATTCAAATCGGTCCAGGCGTTTGGGAGTTATTGAGTCTTCAAAATGTACTACTTAAAGCGCCCTCTTCTGCAATTCTTTGGAATTTTTTAAAGCCTATGTTTTATTTTGGGAGCAGTTGAACCTTCATACCAAATTTTATTGAAATCGGTCGAGACGTTTAGAAGTTATTATAGAGTGCCACGCCCAAATACTTCCGCCCACTTTGTACACCCCCTATGTTCTCTCTCTCTATGAAACGCACTCGGTGTCAAAATTTCAGCTCAATCGGATAAACGGTGCGCGAGCCTATACGGAACAGACAGACAGACAGACAAACATTTGATTTTATATACATATTAGATTTTATTTTCAACAATGGCAACACAGCTTTAATGGCTATAACTCTGGAACGGCAAGAGTAAAATCAAGTATTATTTTTTTAAATTGCTTAGAATTGTTCAAACTGCATCATTACTTTAATTTATTTTGATGGAATTTTGAAAAGTTATGAAGCATTTTAAAAAAACAATACGAAAATTTCACGAAAAAATTTAATGTATCACATCAAAATTACAAAACTTTTAATTTATGTACGGTAAAGTAAAGTTTGGCCATTTTTCTTTCAAAATGAAGACTCGAATACCAACAAAATGTCTGTTGTTGATCAACTTATGATTGAAATTCAAAAAATCTCAGAAAAACCTGATTTTTACGGAAAATCCGATCAGCGCGACCTCTAAACGTCCTCCAAAAAATCTGAAAAAATTCTCAAAAATACTTGACAGTATAAGCATTCAATCAAAGGTTGAGCAACTATGAAACTCGAAAAAAAAATTGTTTTTGGGACACCCTAATGGGAACGTATGTCGGGTCTGACCAGGCACGAATGTGACTCGCCGAACATATGCCAAAAGAAAGGTTAAAAGTCATAAACATTACAATGTAATCTTAAATGTAGCTCATTTGAAATATTTTCAAATCTAATGGGGAGTACTGTAGGGATTATCATGGTCCTCTTTGCTCTGACCGTATTGTGTCAAACTATTTGTATTGTCATCTCACTCATTCATTTTAAATTTTCAAGAAGTACAAGCTTATACTCGTTGCCTTTCAGAATCAGACGATTTTGGTATTCGTTGTAAACGCACGCATTTTCCTGCTTACATTTGCATTTTATATAATTTAATATAGTTTAAGTTTTTTGTTAAATAAATTAATAAAAGCTAAAACAACATTTTTTATTGTGTAGAATTAACATAATTCTTACATATCATGTTGTACAATGCCCTCTTATGACACTACTTAACAAGATTTTCCACAACGAATTGCGATAACATTGTCAATAGCAGAATTTTCCATAGAATCCGAATATCGCAATGATTTTTTTCGATAGGCCCCAATTTTTTATGTAAATGGCAAAATAAAAAAAAATCCACTACTGGGAACACATATCCTCAATTTTTTTAAGAAATTATCCTCGATTCCACGCATTGCTTTGTCAAAAGTTGTAATCAGGGTTGCAGCGCCCGAAAAATTGTCTCTACCAAAAAAGTTGCCAAAAGTTACCAAAATATTTCAATTAGCATTAAAAATAATTTTTAAAACACGTATTTTTTTCATACAAGGCTTACAAATTCTTTGTTTTTTTGTATTATCACATTTCATTACCAAACAGAACAATGGACAGTATTGTGCAAATCCTAAGGAATTTGACCTTCCCATTTGTATAACGATAAAAATAAAAAGTCGAAGACTGTGAAGTATGTAATTTTTTCCTTGTAATTTTTTGGCAGTTTTAAAATTTGTGAAGAGTTTCGCCAAATGAGTTTAAAAGCCATAATTTGCATCTTTTAAAGAAAAGTGAGACATAGTTTAAAAAATTAGAAGGATTTGGGGCTCTAATTTCTGGCAAAGCAATGCTAAAAGGATGCCTTAAGGCCAGCGATATGTGACTGGATAGCTTGAAATTGAGTTTTGATATTCAAATCTTAAAAATATGCGGAGAAAAACTTGAACCTGAGAAAACCAATGAGCTTTACATTTATAACGTAGATGAACCTAAAGTTAAATTTTTGGCATGCACAAAAGGTAATGGACATCATAAAGTAAAACCTTTCAAAGCGTTCGTTATTCTGGTAGATTATAAGAGTTTGAAAAATGTATGGTGACTGCAGATACTGCACATAATGCTACTTAATAGTAAAGCTTGAAAATTAATAGCTAAAGCTTGAAAAGCTTTGCCACTCACAGATCCTTGCCGTCCACCCTAGGATGTTCTGATAACAGATGGTAGTTTCATATTCGTCTTTTCTTTATTATACCATCCAGCTTTACGCCGATATCCAACCAATGGACCAAAATGTCATTCGCCTTACAAAGATAAATTATAGAACGAATCATCTTGGTATAGCTGTTGACAGAGGAGATGTTACCCACTTTTAAAAGACTGTAACCCTTAATAATGCAATCTCCTTGTTAGTTAATGGAGCTTAGGTCCTTAAGGTTCAATTTAATTCTGATAGAATAAAAACAGTACAATACAAGTGATTATGAAGACGATACTATTCCTCCAAGTACACTTCAATATCGATTATTTCAAAACAATGTGGACACAACTTCGAAAGAAAATACAACAGCAACATGAACTTTAAATACACAACAACATAATGTAAACATTGTTTAATTTTACAAGGAGCTAAAATCTAATAATTTATCTGAAAAGTTACCAAAATAGAAATCTGCCTACCAACCTACCAAACCAAAAAAATTTTTGATAGAATTCTACCAAAACGGCAACACTGGTTGTAATAAGCTCCATGTTACTCTTTTCTGTTATTTTTCTTAGCAAGCATAAAGCAATGAAACAAACAGATGATAAACTATTAGCGACGATCAAGGCAAAAACAAAAACAAAACAAAAACCAAGCAAAAGCAAAAGCAACATTTTTTATTTCGTTTGACATGTTTTGGTTAAGGGGATTAACTTCAGCGTGCTTATGATTTATTTTATACTATACCGGCAAACGTTGTTTTGCCTTTAATTTTTATTTTCACTGAAAGTATGGTTCCGTTGCAATGACGTGGCGGATTGATATTTAGAAGAAGAATGGTAGGTGCACTGAACCGACATGTTAAATATTGTTGAAATACCGTTAACCGCAGCTGAAATAAAGTATTTTTTTATTTTTGATAGCTGACCCGACAGCCGTTGTAATAAAAATACAAATATAAATACAGTAAAAAAATTGTGTTTGTTTTGTGAATTTGTGAAAAGCTGTTGCAAATGTGTAAAAATAGTTAAAAAGGGGGAAAATACGTTTTTTTTAATGATAATTTTTATTCACTTAGGTTTGGGGTATGTTTGATTCACATTTCATTTGAAAATTAGAACAATGAATCTTATGTTGTTTTATTTACATTTTGAATGGAAGATCTCTGGTCAGGTAACCAATTAAAAAAAAAAAAATATTTTTCGATTGCTTAGCTGTGATAACATAATTTCGTTCATTGCAATGCTCTATGATACACGACATTTTTTGTTTTGTTACCTGGAGTGAAAATAAATAATACTGATGGTGTTTATGGTGGCAATTGACCATGCGAGAAGCATGTATTTTCAAAGTTAATGCCTCAAGAACGCAATGACTGCCCTTGAGACTTGTTAACTGTCATCGCAAATGCAAGCCTTACCGGAAACTGCAAGCGTTTAAATCGATTGGCATGTCGGTCGGAATCATTGGGATCCGTGGTATCAAAACGTCTTCACCTTTGTACTTTCCTTTAAGTATTGTTGCTTCGATGACGTTATTCATCAGGTTTTTTAGTGCAAGCCGGGTGCCATTACAAAGACGTGGTTGGTTTATGTTTCGTAACATTATGATTACCGACCCGACTTTCAGTTGGAGATTGTAAGGCGGTAATCCGGGTAATTCCAGCGAGTTTTAAACTCCGTTGGATAGTTGACGGCATCATCTTGGTTAGTAACAAAATCCACCGATTTGTCCGTCATCAATTCGACTGCTATTTCAGATTGAATCTTAAAATTCAATTCGTCGACGTGAATTTTTTTCGCAGCCAATATAGTACCTTCGCTCAACCAATCATGATTTTTGTAATTTTGTGCAATGTTTGGAAACACCTTTCATCCGTGAACTGGCAGAAAGCGACGGAATATTGAATACAGTCGATTGAAATGTCAACCGAGATTTTGCCGTTGCCAATGAGGATTGCCGTTGCCAGCAATTGTTTTGAAAATACTTCTTCAGATTCATCGTTCTGCAACTCGACACGCATGTTCATAGTTAATTTGAGTTTCTTGGCGTGTTTCCACAAAACGGACGACTTCAAACACGCATTAAGTTCATCGGCTGGACTTGATCGTGGAATCACTGGCAATGTTTGACGAAAATCACTTGCCAACAGAATCATGGCACCACCAAACTGGTTTTGATTGTTTCGTAAATCTTGCATCGTTTTGTCTAATGCCTCCAAAGACTTTTAATGCGCCATTGTACACTCATCCCAAACGATCAGTTTGCTTTGTTGAAAAACTTTGGCCATCGCACTGTTCTTGGAAATGTTGCATGTTGGATTTTAATTGATTTGCATATTCAATGGTGACTTGAGTGCTGAATGAGCAGTTCGACCGCCTTCCAACAACGTAGTTGCAATTCCTGATGAAGCAAGTGCAAATGCAATATCATTCTGCGAGCGTATCGTTGCCAAAATCAACGCGAGCAAAAAAGTTTTTCCAGTTCCACCGGGAGCGTGGATCTTTCTTTGTATTTGCTCCACACATCAGTTGGTTTGGATGGGAAGCATGTCGAGATAATTATCGGAAACAGTGTTCGTATTTGATGAGGATTTGACGAAAGCCCAGCATCTCCCAGGGTGTATATCCAATGAGTGTCATTTTCTAACAATCGCAAACGTTGACACGCTTCCCTATATATGTCACACAGTTCACCATTTATAGTTCGCAAATCTTGGAATGATGTTGGATGGACTGGACAGTTGGATGGACTGTGTAAATGCGACCTAATAAGTCAGTGGAAAATAAATTGGGGTAACCTGGAACTGGATTTTCTTGTTAAAAAAACTTTTGTAGACTATTACAAACATTTAAAAAAAAAATAAGCCAAACCAGCCAAGCCGTTCTGCAATTTTAGATATATATATCAAAACAGTGGGGCTACAAATCGATGTAGCCGTTTTCCGATTTTAGATAAATCGAAAAAAGTGGGCGCAAAAGTGGGCGTAGTAAATTTTTCTTTCCGTAAAAACTTAAATTGGAATACTACGAACATTTAAAAATAAAATTAGCCAAATCGGTGCAGCCGTTTTCCGATTTTAGATAAATCGAAAAATTGGGTGTAAAAGTGGGCGTGATCAATTTTTATTTCCGGAAAAACCTAAGTTGGACTACGACAAACATTTAAAAAAAAAATTATCCTAATCGGTCCAGCCGTTCTCAACTGATGCAATTACCAACGAACGACATTTGATTTTTATTTATATAGATTATTATAACAGTCATTTTTGAAAACCTTTATGTATTTTAGCACTAGCTTTTCATTTTAAGTGGAGCAAATTGGCTACAATTGTAGCCAAACGGCAACACTGGTAACAAAAACTTTTTGGCGCTTTTTGTCGTAATTGAAAAATAATGTAAATTTGTTTTTATATGTTCTGAACTTAAATGCTAGAAATAAATTGTTAATATGATTTAAGCATATTTTATTATTGGAGGCTGCTTTATAAAGAAGCATTCCGTGTGGCAAAATAGAACTACAATTCATTCCCCTACTGAGAGCAAGAAGACAAATTAAAAAAGCTTGCTGATGGTGGTCGATGAACCTCCCATAAAGAAATGTGTGCTGTTATGGCATGTAGAATGATGAACCTGCAAGCCAATGTATGCGTATTTGTTTCGCAGCATAAAACTTCTTTACAGCAGTTTTCAGCGTAGTATTTCTTTTTTTAATTTATAAATGAGAAAGACGAACTTTTTCATTTTTCAAGAAGAAGTATTGTGTGATTAAAATTTTTATACCCCCACGCGTACTGCGTATGGGGTATATACATTTTGTCACGACGTGTGTAACGCCCAAAAGGAGGCGTGGTAGGTATAGAAAAGTATACATATTCTTGATCAGCATCACCACCTGAGTTGATTAAGCCATGTTCGTCTGTCTGTGGACACGATTGCAGCCGTAATTTTGAAGCTATCGAACTGAAATTCGATATTTCACGGACATACTTCTCATACAAACCACTATAGAGAAAACTTTAAAAATAGGCTAATATTTAAGCTACACAACTGAAATTTGGTATTTTTGTATTTATATTAAAACTGAGGTGTGTTCAAAATGTGGGCGCCATCAATCACTAACACGTCCATATCCCATAGAGCCCATAATAGTGAAAACTATATAAAAAGGTTAATATTTAAGCTACAAACCTGAAACCACCACGAACACGCCAACCTCCCATACAACCGCATAATTGAAAACTTTATAAGAAGGCTTATATTTAAGCTGCAGGAACACAATTTGATGTGTAAGTATTTTAGACACATCAAAATAATAAAACCTTTTCAAATCTCTCAAAATCGGCAGTGGGGATATTTTATCTTCAGCCAAGTCGAAGATATACCTTACTAGTTTTTTATAAATTTATGTTAAAATAAAAGTTTGAAAATTAAAGAGATCGTATTTATTTCAACTTGCAAATAAATGTCTAGATGTTAAGTAAATTCATCAAGTTCAACAAAAAATGCAAAAGCTAAAGCCATGCTAGGAGAACAAGAGCAGTGGATCAAAGAGAAAATGGTAGGGAAATTATGCCTCCAAATGAGGAGGCACGACAACCTGTGAAAGGAGTTAGGCCTGCTTTTAAAAATCGACCAGAATTGAATTATGTATATAGGTAGGTTATAACGCATATCCGCATATCAACAATCCGGTTTTCCGGATATCCAGTCTCAATTTGCTATGTGGACGGATATGGGTTAGTAACTCAGTATTTAAAATTTAATTTAAACTTATTTTTAGTATTTCAGAATACATTATTTTAAATATGGTATACACCTCGTTAGGTTAATAAAAATAAAATAGCTACTATTTATGGAGGCTTTTATACAAAGGTGTAAATGTTACAAAAAATGTTTATGGTATATTCCTTAAAAAAACTAACTTTAATTACATTCTGAGATACTCACTTAAATGATATATACAAAACCAATAAAAAATAAGACCACACTCATAAAAAATTTCAAGTTTCCACCAATATATTGAAATAAAAGTTGAACACCTCAGTTCATTCTGTAAAATACAATTACAGTTTTTTATTTTTTTTATAAAGTAGTCTTTCAATTTTTTGTGAAAAAAAAATTGTTCTGGCAAAAGGTGACAAAAAAATTTGTAAAAATATTTTTAAGAACACTTAATAAAAAAACTATAACCGAGCAAAGTCCGTTGCAGAAAACAAAAGAAAAATTAGTAGTGAAAACATTGCCTCATCTTAATTGTTTACCACCAATTCGTTTGATTCTTACAACTCCGACCAAAATGTTGTTTTAAATTTCAATGTGAAAATGTATGTTTAATCGAATATTGATTTAAATTTGTTAAATGGGAAAAAAAACAACTGTAGAAAATATAATAAAAATTAAAATATTGTTAATCTGTCAATACTTTTCTTTTTGTTTTGATTTCTTTATTTTGATGAATGATTGAGTGGAGAGGGTGATGAGGTAGTACGGTATTCACCACCATATCTACTTGTGTAAAAGAGATGACTGTATACTTCAAATTCATGTTGAAGGGAGATACAAAGTCTCACGTATATTCACATCGACGAGGAACTTTCGGTTATTTTTTCCCGGATGCTCTTGTAAAATTAACTAGTAAAATCCGGTAAGATTAACTGGTTATTAACGGGTAATTACCAATTGTCTTTTTTGTCACTATGCAGTGGCGTACCGAGAGGCTAAGCCGCCCGGTGCGGATTCCAAATTTGCCGCCCCTCTCATATGCAATAAAAAAAAAAAATATGTGTGTGGCTGCCACGCACGGTAGAAGTGAAACTTCAGCCCAAAAAAGGAAAAATTTTTAAGTTAAGTTGTATAATAACAGATATTTTTGTATTATAATTTTTATTTTGATTTAAAAAAATTAGTTCTTTAGAGAATAATCCACAACGGCGACAATACTCTTATGATAACTAAAATAAGAAGAAAAAAGTTTTGTTTAAAATAAAAAACATACGTACAAAATTATATCTTTGTTGGTTGAGCATTAGCTTATTTATTGAGATTTCAATGTTATAGTTGTATGGGAGGTGGGCGTGTCCGTAAGCGTATGACATCTATTTTTCGAAAACATTTTTATTTTGATATAAACTACATACATACATACCATATTTTCTTGTTGTAAGTTAACTATGAGCTTATTTATTCAGTTTTAAATTTTAGCGTTATATGGGAGGTAGGCGTGTCCGTGAGCGGATTCCAAAAATATTCAATAGTGCAGATCCTTGGGCTCATCTGACCATGTGAACCAAGTTTCATCCAATTATCTCAACTCCTTCTTTTTATTCCGTGTTTACGGACAACACACAGACAGACGGACGGACGGACGGACATGGATAGCTCGACTCACGAGGTGAACCTGATCAAGAATACTATACTTTTCTATACCGAACTCGCTATGTTCTATGCGTTACAAACGTTTGCACAAAGTTTATATACCTTTGGAATGGACTAGCTGATTTGGCGGTGATGATGCATCTAAATATCCAAAGGAGCGTTGTAATAAAAATTAAAAAAGTATAAGCATTATAAAGCAATTAATTATGCATATATCAATGTAAACGTACCTGTAGCCATAACATAATCCTGCTGTGCTGTTGTTGAAGGTGATGCATGGAGTTGGATTATAGCTCTTTTTCGAGCTCTAAACTTTCGGACTCTTTCCGTAGATGTCTTTGGATGCTTTTGTTTTATTTTAAGCATTTTAAATATTGCCGTTACCAAATTGACACATTTAACCAATTTGGGCAGTTTGTTGCCAATTTGCAGCGAATTGGTGGTGAAAAAAGGCAAATGACAGTTTGCTGTTTCGGAGGTGTTCGGAAAGTTTAGCTTCTTTGATGTAAATGATGTAAAATTGAACTCATTTAGACGAGACAAGTTTGGGCATGACTACAAGTGAATTCAATGCGGTTGCATTAAAAGCCGCTTAACATTGTCCTTCTGTGTGTTACGACATGTGAGATAGAAAGTATAACCAAATTTCATCACACTGTCATTTTTAATTTTTGTATAAAGAAATTCATATTTCATGTTTAGACTTTCACACAGAATCACATCACATTTTTTATAAAATTGTTTGATTTTAAATTAAAAAATAGATAAGTCAATTCAACTTTGATGACCATCCAAAGGAATCGCGATCTTATTGCTGTAATAAGCGTCAAAAGTGTTTTTTATGCACAAAAAACAAAAAAAAATCAAATTAAAATTTATATTTATTTTATTGCAACTGTGGTCGGATAGAATGTGTGATGAAATTAGAAACAAACCTAAAAACAAAATGTAGTACGACATGTCAAAAAAATCAAAACAGATTCGAACACACTTTCTTTTTCGTTGTTTACAACATCCCACATTCGATCACACATTAAAAATTTTTGCATGTCGTAACACACAGTAGGACAATGTAAAGCGGCTTTAAGCTGAAATGCAATGCAAAGACCTTTCTAAAGTGATGTATTCGTGGCTATAGAAGTTTCAATTCAATTATCTACGGTGAATTGTATTTATTGAAAAAAATTTGGGATTGAGTTTATTTTTATGATATCTATTTTTACTTTATCAAATTTTTGGCCTTTGAAAATTATTATTTATTTAAAAATACACTTTTCAGAATCCACAAAAAATCAAGTCAAATTATTCTGTCGTTTATTTTTCTGTAGTTTATTTTTTACGGCGGTTTTTTGTCGCTGGGGCTCATATGCAACCCAGTGTGCCATGTGCGTTATACCATCGAAGTGTGCCGAATAAGGATAAAGGGTCAATTTGAAATCTTTTTCAATAGTTTTATATGAAGCGCAGATTTAAATAAACGTTACTATTGTTATCACTCCGTTTGCAAGCTTTCGCCTCGTTATAATGACATTCAACTCCGGTCTCATTAATGTCTATTATAAACAGTCTCGCGCAAACTTGTATCGTCTAAATGAAACCATTTTTACATCGTTCCATGACAAAAAGCTAAACTTTCCTAACGCTTCCTAATTACTTATTAATTCACCACGTTTCATAGTGTTTCATCGGTTTAACTCCCCGTGTAGTTCGCCGTATGTTGTTTACGCGGCTAAAGAAGTTTCACTTCAAAAATCTTTGATATTAATATTAGGTTTTGTATGCATAGTTTTCACTTTAGAATTTGGTCTTTCATTGTTCTCAATTTTATAAAAAAAAATTCTAATATATATATCATCAACCTATTTCTAATACGACGCAAGTTTGGAAAAAATGGAGCAAAACGCGCGCATGAGTCTATTTTTGCTCTCATTTCTCCCGTGGTTTTGTTGTTCTATCATGTTTACAAATCTAGAGCAAAAAGTCTACGAGAAACTTCAATCCATTTTTGCCTATCTCATTTCTAAACACTAATATTAAAAAAAAAAAAATAAAACAAGTAACTTGAAATGCCTTGATTAGATTAAAATGGGTTACAACAAAACCAAGTTACTTCAGTACTTTTCAGCACTTTACTTAAACGAAGTGAATGCGAAAAAATTCACTTAAAAATACCGCAATCGAAAAATTATTTCCAAAATTTATTGAAAATTTTTCTTAGTCACATCTTCTTCTTCAAACGTATCGAATATAATAAAAAACAGGGTACAATGTCGTCACTTGAAAAAAATTTCGATTTAATTGAAAATTTGAAAGTAATAATGTATCAAAAATTATATGATAAGTTCCTTGAAGTTTTTTTTGGAAATTATTACAAAAATATAAGTATACTCTCCAGTGATTTTTGCGATAATAACGGAGAAAGTAAAATTGATTTTAGTCCTGCATCGTCGTACTATGATCCTGATTTTGACCCACAAATGAAAAAAGGTGACGAAGAAGAGCTCATGGACAATCATTTCATGGATACTCGATCTGAAGATTCTCAAACAATCTTTTCCAATCGTACTACAAAGGATTCTCAAACATTCGTTTTCAAACATTCAATTGCCGAAAAAAATGAAATGCAAAATTTTCAAAAGAACTCGAAAAGGATTATTGTAATTTTTTATAAAACTTCCATCGAAACCGATGCAAAATTTTTTGAATGCACATTAGTTCATCAAAAAGATCTTCTGAAATTTTCAAATATGTACAATTAAAGGAAATCGTGAAAAACCCATCTAAAAAGAAGGATATTATAGATAAATTAATTCCTTTAATACATGATAACACAAAAATTAATTTTTGGGAAGATTTTAAGGAATGTGCAGATTCTAAGGATCTTTCTATTGGTTTTACAAGCCATGAGTAAATACCAACATTCATGAATTTATTTATATGTTCCATTAATTTTGTTAAAAATAGTATCAAATGATTTTTTATTGAGTTTAATGAATAGATTTATATATAATTTACTTAATATGAAATTATATATTATTTATTTAATTATAATAATAAGATACTTAATTAAAATTGTAACAAATGTTCAACTTATTTTCAACTTATTGATATTATACAACAAAACCAAGCAACTTTAAAGTTACTTGATTTTGAAAAAACAGCAAAGAATAAAGTGTTCTAAGAAACATATAAATGTTTTATTTGCTTTCAAGTAACTTCATAGTTGCCTGGTTTTGTGAAAAAACAAAAATCTTGTTTATATGAAAGGAAAAATATATGACAAAAATTTTCTCAGTATCTTAAGTTCGACTGAATTGTTAAAAAACTGCAACGCAAAATAATTTGGCTAGCACAAGTTTCAAAAATTTCGACTCTTAACTCTTCAATAATTTGAAAAAACTTAAAAATCTTATATACGGAAAGATTATATCCTATAACACAATACCTCAATTTCTCACAATTTTCAAAAAACAAGTTATAAATATGATATATTGACACCTGAACAAGTATTTTTTAAGGAGTAACCTGGCATAATAAAATTTTGTCATTGTATACACACTATACTTATACCCTACAGTTGAAAATAAAATTTATTTATGATATATAAAGTGGTGAACAAAACATATAAAATTAAAAGCGCCATGAATTTTTTAAAAAAATTCCATTAGCAGTATATGTGATTAAAACAATAAAAAATTTTTTTTTGCGTATTATTTTTCCGAAAAATATATTTGTAATTTTCCAAAATTATATCTATTTTTATTGAACTTATACACATTTTTAAACATTAAAATAAACAAAATTTTGAAGGCGTCAGGTACCCTTAAACGTTAATAATCGCTATTATTCCAAATGTTGACTTACGCCATATTAGAATAGGCCAACGATAAAAAAGTTTATTCCTTAATGACACCGAAAAGGAAATTTATACAAATACAATTTTTTTTATTTAATATTTTATTAAATTATTATTTTTCTTGTTTTTTTATTAGCAAAATCGGTAATTACATTTAGGGTGCTCACAGTTCTGTATTATCTGCTCTGTTTACTTTGCCGTTTATTCACTTTAGAACATTTTAGCACGTGTTAACTTTGATTGTTTTTGTTTTACGTACAAACTTGAGATACCACTTGTTGCTAAAGTTATCTCATAATTCTTCCTTTCCGTTCATTCGAGGCATGTTTATGAACAAATTTCAAATTTTTGAAAACTATTTTTGCAATTTAGCTCCAAAACACAAAAAGAGGTGCTCACAGTTCGATCTAAATAGCTTTCTAAAGTTGTCAGGTGTTAACTTTAGAAGCAAACTGTGAATTCCTTAATTGTAAAAGTCTATTTCATTACTTTACTTGTATTCTATAGATAATATGGCAAGATTTTGTAGGCGAGACGTACTCATTGTAGTTCTAATGTAGGTTTTTATGAATAAAAGCTTAGAATAAAGCTTAAAAGTATAACAATGTTTGGAACTGCGTTTTCTAGACTTAATTTAAAAATAAATTTTAAAAGTTCAAGTGGACCTTTCATACAAGAATCAGTTTCTTTGTGAGCTATAGAAACAATATGCTGGAGTATTTTTCTCTCAACGAGAAACTCTTCATTGTCAATTTCTTCGTGACAGAATTCATTCAGTTTACATTCCAACTTATCATTCAGGAGAATCAAAGGAGTAAGAATTGCAAATTTTTCAGCAAGAGCATGAAGCTGCTGAAACCTTGTGGTCATTTCTCAAAATCAGTTCTTGAAAATTAATAATTAAATTATTAAATTAGACAATGACCTTTATCAGTTTAGACCACGCCTAACTCCTCTCCAAAGTGATTTTATTAAAACAGTGAAATCCCTTAAAAAATCAAAAAACATTATAATAGATACGACGTAAAATTATACGTATAAGTTTTATTTCTTAATATGCTCTCTGAACTTACAATTCGCCATAATCAAACCAAAATTCCGCCTTTCTCCCACACTCAATACATCAAAGCACAAAACAGCTATTTTTACCAAATATACCTAAGTTGAAAAACGTAATTCTGTTAAACCACTTTTCTACTGGGCATTTCCACTGACAAGTTAAAGCACTTAAAAACTCAAAAAACTTTGAGTTACTCGAAAACACCAGTTATTCAATGCTTGTTTCAAGTCGCAGCCGAGTTACTCAAAAATTCAACTACTCGCACATGCCTAAATATTATGTCTTTTTTTATTTCTTTGGCGACTAATTTTGAGACTCGAAAAACGATTTTACATTTTGGTTGTGCTCAATACGAAGCTCATAAATATAGTTACATTTACTGTGGTGGCCAAATTTATTCATTAAGTTTAGTTCTTTCTTTTGTTTGTACACCTTAAAATGATAATGTACACATATTTATTTTGTAAAAGCCTTTATTTAGCTTCAGTGCCGCCCCTAAACTATTGCCGCCCGGGGCGGACCGCCCCCCCCGCCCCCCCCACGGTACGCGGCTGTCACTATGTATGGGGATTAGGTGTAGTTTTCTTCCAATTTTTTATATTTCAAACTCAGAGTATGTTTTATTTATCAACATAATGTGTGAACTATCAATTCAATACATTCATTTGGATTGAATTGATAGATCATACATTTAATATGAAATTTATGAATGTTTTAAATATTTTGATGACGTCACATTATATGGAGGGTAGAGGAAGAATTAACAAGATTTTGTTGAATTTCAAACTCAAAGTAAATGTTTCAAATTATAGCGATTGTGACATTTGGTCAAGTCATAAGATTGATTTTGTTATGAACTTTTTAGAGATTTTCAGTTGATATACTATAATGATCAATTTTCTTGAAGTCTGTCCAGCACTCAGCACAGTGGACCTTAATATGTATTGAGCGGATGTGCATGCTAGCGGTTCCTGGTCTAAGCTCGTCGTGAAGTCGGGGTTCTTGCTCTATACAAAACCATGTCCCATTATCAAAAATATAAAAAAAATCATGCACATAGTTGAACCAAAAGAAAATACTTGAAAAGAAATAAATCTGCCAAAAAACTATTAGCGAACCTATACAAAAAAAAAACGCGAAAATTATCTTGAGTTGAGGCAAAAGATGTTAGCTTACCCGGATCTATCCTTAACCCAACCATAGCTGCGAGAGATCCAATTCTCTCCCAACCCAACCATAATAGAAAAGAAAAGTACTAAGGTGTTTTAATCAACATCGCAAGACTAAACAAATCAAAGTCTAAACTTTATTCATGATTATTTTAATAACCAAAACAACAAAAGATATACATAGAGATATGCATGAACAAAGGTATAAAAAAAATCTCTTTAATGTACATTGTATTTATCTTTACATACTTAAGGTAAGCAATTATAATTCAATTCATTAATTCCAAAGAAGATTTTACTTTTAAAATGCATATTAAACTAATCAAAATCAAAGTTAAACAAAAATCAAAATATTGGTTTTCATATGTAAATGTTCTCAAATATAATTAAAAGCCTAATTTTAATTTAATGAAGAGAGAAAATCTTAAACTCTTAATTCATCACTCTTAGCAAAAAGAAGTATTTTAAATGTTTAGCTTAATTAATAATAAAGAGAAGGAGAGGAATTTTAGGAACAAATTTTCCATTATTAAGTTTAAAAAAAAAAAATTGATGTTGGCTTATAAACCAAATCCAACCGACACAATACTGAGAACAGTATGGAAACGAAACTCAACAACAACTTTAACATTTTCCTTTGTTTCGTTTAATTATATTTTGAACAGACTTGGTTTTTTCTTTGTTTTTTTTTTTGTTTTAGCATTCAAATAAAAGGTAAGTAGTTAATAAAAGTAGTTTAGTGTAATATATAGTTAATTTTAAAGATTCTTACTCACATTTGTTCTGCTGCATCTTTGACGTTGGGCCCAGCGTTGGATATCTAGCGCTATGAATTCATTGATATTATTGTTGTTGTTGTTGAGTTTACTCCATAATAAATTAATAAGTTAGCTAATTTACACTCTCTTTCTCTCTTAAGATCTTTAATTTACTTTAATGCTAAGTAAAAGTTACTTAAAAGGTTTAAATAATAAAAAAATTGTATCTTGAGGAAATACGGTTTTAACCCGTTGACATCATTTAGTTAATTTTAGGCTTAGTTCAAATTTCAACTAAGATTTAAAAATTATAAAGTAATTAAGTATTTAAGTTTTTTAAAATTTTTAACTAGTTTTAGGTTAATTTTAATTTTTAATAAACTAGTTTAGTATAACATAAAATAGGATAATTTAGTATTTTAAAAAAAATTCAAATCGTTCTATTTCTTGTTTTGCTTATCGCAACTGAGAGTTTATACGAAGTTACGCTGATTTATGAAGCTCCATTTGTTTATATGAATGTTGCGCTCCAGAGATGGTGATGACAAATTTTCAATTAAATCGTCATTTAATTTTAACTTAATTTGCCAATTGATTAAGCTTATCTGGCGGGAATCTATTACTGGTGAAGTGGGTCTGAACTACAGTTAGCAGACTGCATATAGCCAATTTCCAGAAGAGCTCTATATGTAACTTGTATTATAGACTATAATAAAAAAAAATTAAAAAAAAAAAACATTTTACCTGTAACTTCCATATAAAATTCCTTCAATGCCGTGTTTTTTTTTCTTTTTGGAAAACGAACGTTTTATGGAAACGAAACTCTTAAAACTTCTACGAGCTAAATATTCTAGTTTTGTTTCACAAAGTTAACGCAGAGCTCTGCGTAGTTGCCACTTCACCAGTCAATTAAGAAAATAATGTTTAATTGCTTCTTATGATGTACCAAGGCCTAGCTTGCTTATTGTTAGGTAGAAAAACGCATGATTTAATATGGTTTCCTAAAGCAATAGTTTTGTTTTCTAATTTATCAAAACGATCGGCAACAAAATATATTTGAGACCCTTTCCCTATAAATTATTTTATTAGCAATATGCGCTAACTAACATAAATCCCAGTTGTCTTAACTCAAGTCATGCGGCAGTAGCGTAGACAGCTTAATCATCGTAACTAAAAGCAAATACAACACCTTAAAAGTTCGTACATACACACACACTAAAGCAACTAAAGAACCAGTGTGAGGCGGTGGGCAACTTTTTGACTCAATGCGTGCGGTTAAATTTTAGCACACCGTTTAACAGTTTATATATATGCTTTCTGATATGAAAATTTAAATGGTTTATTACAATACCGACACTTTGTATGGAGGTAGTGTAGTTTTCAACAGATTGTCTCAGTTCCAAATTCAGTATGTATATTTAAGACCAAAGCTTCTTTGCAAAATTTCAAGACATTAAATAAATTTTTGTGAAATTTAAAGAGATCTTACAGTTTTGATAAAGTCACTTTGTTTGGGAGGTAGGCGTGGTTTTAATCCGATTTGGCTCGTTTTCGAACTTGATCTTTGTAGTGGTGGTTTAAGATATATTTTGTTATGAACTTTTACGAGATTTTCAGTTGATATACCGACACTTTGTATGGAGGTAATGTGGTTTTCAACAGATTGTCTCATTTTCAAATTCAGTATGGATATTTAAGTCCAAAGCTTCTTTGCAAAATTTCAAGACATTAAATTAATTTTTGTGAAATTTAAAGATATCTCACAGTTTTAATAAAGTCACTTTGTATGGGTGGTAGGCGTGGTTTTTATCCGATTTGACTCGATTTCGAACTTGATCTTAATTTTTTAGAAAGTTTTATGAGTGTTGAGAATATTTGTCTTTACTATCATATTTAAATAACTTATTCCACTGTAAGTGTTCAGGCCAGACACGTCCCATCCTTATGACGTATTAAAATATCATTAAGTTAGTGTATGTTTGAGAAGCACTGAAGCTTATAATTATGTTTAATCTTTAATTGTTACCAACTGTTTAATACTAAGCTTTAGAACAAAACCTAGCTGCTAGCCTTCCACTAAGCTGAGAGAAAAAGTTTCTAATCCTCTCTTCTATACAACCTCTCGTGCATGCAAGACGTACCTTCAGCAACCAAACTTAAAACTAAGGTACAACTAAGTATCTAATAAAGCCTGAAGGAATAAATATTTTAAGCCAATTTGTTTTACTTTCTTTCTTTTCCGTGATTTTTTATCTGCTAAGTCAAAACTCTAAGCTTTTAACGTATACATTTGCTGGTCCTTTCGAGCCGAATCACGGAATTCTGGGGTTAAAGTATTTATTAGGCATAGTTCATCATCTAAACTAAGCACCGCTAGCACCACGGGCAGCAGTTTGTCAGTTTTTCATCAACTCATCCACATCTTCAAGTGAACAAGTTTTCGGACGGACTGCGCTTGACAAATTCAACAGAAAAAGGTTAGTGGTTCTATTTGATATAAAAGTTATAGAGCATTTGGTATCTTGTAAATTAAATACCTTATTACGTTAAAAATTCGCTAAAAGTAACGTAATAAGCACAAAAATAACATAAAACAATTTTGATACAAGAACCAACAAGTTCTTATATAAAATATCTGTGTCGATAAGGAATAACCGCTAAAGTCGAGTTAGGACAAACTGAGGTTCTTACTTTCATTGCGATTTTTCGCAACGAAATACACTAGTATGCAAATTTTTATGGTTGTAACTTGAAAATTAAATGTTTGAGGCCTTCAAATCTAAACAGCAAAAGTCAGGGTACCCTGATATTAGGTAGCAATTTAAGTTTTAAAAATGCTCTCCTGAAATTTTGAAAATGAGTTTAGCTGTTATTCCTTGTCGACACAGATATATAACATACATACTTCGTTTTATACAAAATCAAAAACATCAGGTCACCTTGACTTCTTTGTTCTAATCGCGGTAGTTGCTTAAGGTCAAAAGCAAAAACGAAAGTCAATCTCTTTAAACTCTCTTAAAGTTAAAGTTCCTGTATATGTGTGTGAGTGTATGCAAAAATTAATGTACATATTTATTGTTTTAGTTTCTTAACTTAACTCTTCTTAACTCTCTTAATTTTATCATTCATGTGTGTATGTGCGTATGCAGAAATTAACACACATATTATTTGTTGCGCTCACCTCTGCTAAACATACATACTTTTTTAAGCTAGCTATAGCAATATATTGACGACTTTGGATGCTGCATAAAGTCAAACACAGTGAGAAACAAGAACAAATTATTTCATGCGTTTATGTACTAAACGATTTTGGATACAAATATAAAACTAACAACAACATATAAATTATAAATTATTAACATTGATTAACAATGTTTAACAAGTTTTTTTGTATAAAACTTTTATATAAAATATATTGATAAATTTATTAAAAACAAAAAAATCATAATTTTCTGTAAATACTCAACGCCGCGATTAACTTAAGTTATAAAAAAAAAAAACAAATACAAGTCAGGTTTCTGAAAGTGATACAAACCTTAGCATGCTCTGTTTTGATTTTCTTTACAACTTTGTTGGTAAAAATATTCTTGCGCTAGTATTTCAAACTCTCATAACATACTCTTTTTCTAAACGTGTTGTTGGAAATTCTTCGCATAGTTCTATATCTTAAAGATATTTTTGGCGCTACATAAACAAGTTCGTCTCATCGGTTCGGTTGTCTTTTTATCAATTATTACGTCGCTCGATATTTTTATTCGATTTTGTGATCAAATTGTCGAATTTGATGCAAGTTTTGCTGAGGTCGGTTCAACTGATCAAAATAAGTTTTCCTTAGAAGTTTTTCGAGAAGAACTTTGTGATATTTGGCTTAAAACTAAAAATTCATATGAGAGATGCTTGCGATATATTGAGGAGCAAGAAAACTTCGATGATGTTGAAGTAGTTAAAGCCAAATATACAACTACTTTTAGAACTTATATTTTTTGTCTTTCAAAAATTAATGAACTTTTACATCAGCAGCCCAAATCCATCCACCTTGACACTTCCTGCGAAACAGGAAGTATTAAATGATCTTCGTTTACCACCTTGTGACATGGAAGTGTTTCAAGGAAACTATCTGTCATGGCCAACATTAATAAGGCCAACATTCATAAGGTGATATATCTTATGAATAAAACGAGCGGAGATGCTAAAGAAATAGTCAAAAAATCACCTTTAACAAATGGTGGCTTCTTACTCGCCTGGCAGAATCTAAGAGATACTTACGAGAATAAACGTATTCTTGTAAATAATCAATTAAAATTGCTTTTCGGTCTGCCTGTTGTATCAACGGAAAATGCTTCAGAGCTTAAGAACCTACAAAGAGGTATTAAGAATTGTCTGTCTGTTCTTAAATTGTATGATATTAACACATTGTCATGGGACCCAATTTTGATTTTTCTTTGTTGCCAAAGACTATCTAATAGTACTTTAGCATTGTGGGAGCAGAGCTTAAAGGAAAAAACCGTTATTCCTAAATGGAGCGTTTTAGACGAATTTCTAACTGATCGTCACCAAACTCTGGATTCGATTTTGGATATCAAAGGTAATTCTTCTTCGAAAGCTCACACAAAGGCTCCGAATGTATCTCAAGGTCAAACAATTAACAAGAAACTTAATTCATATCATACGAATATTTCAGTCTCCAGTTGTATTCTTTGTCCGAAGCAACAACATTTTTTGCGCTCTTGTCCTAAATTCTTAAAACTATCTATCACTGATAGATATTCATCTATTAAAAAATTCAATTGTTGCCTAAAGTTTTTAACTAAAAATTCTGTAAAAGAATGCCGAAGTATTTTTAGTTGTTCAGTCTGTAAGAAAAGGCATAATACACTTTTACATAGAAATAACTTCGATGATACGCCTTCAACTTCAAGTGCTCATCATTCACTCGGTAATTCTGGTAACCAAAAAGAACCTGAAATAGTCTCGCAATCATTTCATCAGGTACAGTCCACTTCACACAGCTCTTGTTCACCCCATAAGCAATTCTACTCTCTTTCTCGTAGTGGCAACGTTATTCTTGGAACGGCCACTGTTCTCATTTGTCACTTAGGCGTCTCATATACAGCTCGCGCTTTGATCGATTCTGCTTCAGAAGTATCGTTTATTTCTGAACGGCTTCAAAAGATGGTTAAACTTCCTTCTGTTCGTAGTCAAGCAAAAATTTCTGGTGTCAATCAAAAGACATCTGCGAATCCTTCGCAACTTTGTTCATTTGTCTTTGGTTCTTCTATCGATTCAAATTTGAATATTGAGGCTACAGCTTTGGTGCTTTCTAAGATTACTAGCAATCCTCCTTCTGTTTCTATAAATTTTTCTATTGAGCATATGCCCAATGTTCCATTAGCTGATGCTAATTTTCTTAAAAGTGGACCCATCGACGTCTTAATTGGGGGAGATCTATATCCTTTAATAATGCTGGACGGTGGCAAACGAAACTTTCTGGGCGGACTTATTGCCCAAGAAACTGTATTTGGGTATTCACTGGTTCTTTATCTACTGCCAATGTATCTTGTTTTGCAACAAAAGTTACTTTTCCTGACAAAATATTGATGGATAAGCAAATACAACGCTTCTGGGAATTAGAAGAGGTTCCAAAGAAAAAATTCACTACAGAAGCAGATAAACTATGTGAGCAGAATTTTATTAAAACTACTAGCAGGAATGGTGAAGGTAGATACATTGTTTCATTGCCCTTCAAAGAACATTTTCAATCTGAGATAAAACTTGGATCTTCTCGACACATTTTTCGAAACGAAACTTCTTTACTAAAAAAGCCTCAACTTAAATCAGCATATGACAACGTCGCAAATGAATACCTTCATCTCAACCATATGGAAAAAGTCGAGATTCCAAATTCAAACCACTTTCCAAATCATTGCTATCTTCCACATCACGCTGTTATTAAACTTCATGTAGGCCCAGTCTTGCAAGCTGATTTAACATTTCTAATATTACGATGGAGATTCTATAGATATGTTTTTAATAGCGATATTCAAAAAATGTATCGACAAATACTTGTCCATACATCACATCGATCCTTTCAAAGAATTCTCTTTCGAAAATCTCCTGATACCGAAGTATCTGATTTTGAGCTTAAAACTGTAACATTGGGAGTCAATTGCTCTCCTTTTCTAGCAATTCGAACTCTTTTACAGCTAGCTTCTGATATTCAAGACATTTTTCCTTTGGCAGCCTTTATTCTCAAAAGTTGTATGTATGTAGGTGATGTTTTAGCTGGAGCCCATGATATACCCACGGCTCTAAAAGCTAAAGATGAGCTTATCAGCGCGCTAAAGTCTGCTGGGTTTTCTCTTCAGAAATGGACCGCAAATCAAAGGGAAATTTTAGAAAATTTTCCCAAAAAACATTTACTGGACACCGAATTCCTGGACTTTGATGAGACAAGCAATGCAAAGGCTTTGGGAGTTCGTTGGAATGCGCGGAATGACTATTTTTATTTCAGTACAATACCTATTAGCAGTAGCAAACTTTTCACGAAAAGGGATATCTTGTCTGCAACGGCAAGGCTTTTTGATCCTGCTGGTTGGTTAGCACCAATAATTGTGGTGGCTAAAATCATCATGCAACAAGTTTGGCTTGACCAAACAGGGTGGGATGAGGTTTTGTCCTCTTCAACTTTAGTAATATGGAAAAAGCTTGTGGATAACTACCCATTCATAGACCAAATAAAAATAAATCGGTGAATAGCCGATAGCTTAGTTCAAATTCATGCCTTTTCCGACGCCTCGGAAAAAGCATACGCTGCGGCCGTCTATATTCGAATCAATAATGATTCAAATATATTTACTTTCTTGCTCATGGCCAAAACAAAGGTTGCTCCAGTGAAAAGAGTTTCATTGCCTCGGTTAGAACTTTGTGGAGCTCTTCTTCTTGCTGGAATGCTTGATTCAATTTTAGCTGAATTAACCATAAAAATTGAAAATATATTTTGTTGGACTGATTCAACTATCATTCTTTCTTGGCTTCAAAAACCGCGTTGTACTTGGACTTGTTTTGTGGCAAATCGAATTTCAAAAATTCTAGAAAAAGTAAATAGTGAAAAATGGCAACACATTGATAGTCATGATAACCCTGCTGATCTCGGAAGTCGTGGTACTTCTCCTCAAGAATTGTCTAATAACAATTTATGGTGCCATGGTCCGAGTTGGTTGAAGTATAATCGTTCTTATGGCCTCATTTTCAAAATTGTATAGCTGAAACAACCTTAGAAATGAGAGCAGTAAAAACTCATGCTTGTTTCTTTTCTAATTATGAGGATATTCTTACAAATTTTTCTTCACTACCTAGGGCATATCGTGTCTTAGCGTACGTTTTTCGATTTTTCTACAAAACGCATAGCAAGTCCAGAAACCAATATTCGTTTAATTCTTTAATGATAAATGGGACTGAAATTTCAAATATCAAAACTCGATTGATAATCATTTGTCAGAAGGAACACTTCGCGGATGAGTATCAAAATATATGCAATAATTCTCCCATTAGCTCGAAGAGTACAATACTTACATTCAATCCATATATAGATTCCAAAGGTATTTTGCGAGTAAATGGGCGACTCACTAATTCACCTCTTCTTTCATTTAACGAGAAGCATCCTATTCTCATAACATATAATTGCAGATTAACAGAACTTCTCGTACAGTTTGTGCACCAAATATTACTACATGGGGCAAATTCTCTCATGCTTCGCTTAATTCAACAACAATATTGGATTCCAAAGGCCAAAAATATTGTTAAAGCCTTTATTCATAAATGTAAAATTTGTGTCTTAGCAAAGAAAAAACAGCAATCTCAAATTATGGCCGCACTTCCAGTAGAACGCGCCATTCTCTCAAGACCCTTTGAAACTACAGGCATAGACTTTGCTGGTCCGTTTGATGTAAAAAATTACACTGGACGAGCGTGTCTGATAACCAAAGGATATATTTGTATTTTTATTTGTTCTTCGACAAAGGCTATTCATCTAGAAGCGACAAGCGATCTGTCAGCAACTACATTTCTTGCAGCCTTTGCAAGGTTCGAATCTAGACGAGGATGTCCTAAAAAGCTTTTCTCTGATAATGGTACGAATTTTGTTGGGGCATCCAAAACAATTAAAAGAGATTTTCATGACTTCATAAAGTCATCCCAAGAAAAAATGTGCTCCAATTACAGTGACCAAGATATAATTTGGAACTTTATACCTGCTGGTGCCCCACACATGGGTGGGCTATGGGAAGCAGGAGTTAAAAGTTTTAAAGCCCACTTCAAAAAAATGGCAGTTTCACAAAAATACACCTTCGAAGAGTTGTCAACACTTATCTGTCGTATTGAGGCATGTCTTAACTCTAGACCATTAAGTCCGCTGTCGAACAATATTTCTGATTTAGTAGCATTAACTCCAGGTCACTTTCTTATAGGTGGACCAATCTTAGCACCTGCTGAGCCTGGCCTCTCAGGGCATTCACTTTCCCTTACTATTCGTTGGCAGAAACTCAAAGCCTTTGCTCAGCACCTTTCTCTTAGATGGAAGGAAGAATATTTGAAAGAACTCCATAAGAGATTCAAATGGAAGTACCCTGAAAAAGAAATTTCGGTTAATGATTTAGTGGTGATTAAGCAAGAAAATCTTCCAACTACGGAATGGCGCCTTGGTAGAGTTATTCATGTTTACCAAGGAACTGACAATCGCGTTCGGGTAGCAGATATTAAAACGCAAAAAGGGGTTATAACTCGTCCTATTGTTAAATTTATAGTCCTTCCACTCTAAATCCTTTCATTTATTATCTTACAAACAAATTTCGTTTTATTTTCACGTTTTCAGCATACATATAATTATATAAAAATGGAAATTGCTCAATCAAGCCAACATAAAAGCTCTAAATTTTTGTGCAGAGTTTGTGAACGCAACCATCCGCTTAAATTTTGTCAAAAATTCTTGGGATTCAACTATGGGAAACGCCTACGCACTGTTCTTCTTCATCGTTACTGCTCTAGATGCCTAGCTCATTCACATACCGCAAAGAACTGTGGAAGCAAAAAAAGATGTGGCTATTGCAAACCATCGTTTGGAAAAGGTTACACGCCCAGAACATCAACTTGCATCGACCATTAATCACACAATTTCATTGCTTCCTACTGCTGTGGTACACGTGCGCATAAGAACTCATCCACTAATTACTCGAGCTTTACTAGATCCTTGCTCCGAAACAAGCAAAATCTGTGGAAATCTCGTGCGTAAGCTTAAAATTCCATGCATAACTCATGGGAATTTTCAAGTTACAGATCTTATAATCAGTAGTCGCCATGATCCTGCAATTCGTTTGAATGTATGCGCTCGCGTCAGCCCGTACATTAATTGTAAAACACCAACACAACATATTAACGCAACTGTTAAAAATTAGTTTGCCAACTTGATGTTAGCAGACCCAAACTTCTACACGTCATCGGTGATAGCAATTGTTTTTGGAGCTGACATTTATCACAAAATTATTCGTCCTGAAATGATTGTCAACCCTGGTTTTCCTTTAGCGCACAATACTTTATTCGGTTGGGTCCTTTCTGGCCCGTGTGTCCTTTAAGACAAACCCAAACCCAATATACATTATTCCTGTGTGGGTCCTTTTTGACCAACCGTGTCCTTAATGACACTTCAATACAGTTTCAGTTTCTTAAACATTTGTTCCTTAGCAGTATATAACAAACACATGTATCCAAATATGAATTCCAAAACTTGAATTTTGAATTTATACCAATTTGCTCATATAATTAACTTTATTCAAATTAAACCACTATCTTTACTTCTATATTAAATATATATTGAAAATTATCTCTACTTTATCTTAAGTTTAAGCTTTCTTTGTTGCAGTTCTAATTCTGCATGGTGGGCGGCAATGTTCAGGCCAGACACGTCCCATCCTTATGACGTATTAAAATATCATTAAGTTAGTGTATGTTTGAAAAGCACTTGTAGTGGTACTATCATAGCCACCACATGCCACCACAACATAACTTATTGTTTCAGTTATTAAATGTTTCTTTCTTTCGTTCTCCACGTCGCGTCTATCAACGCATGTTGATCGAAAGCAAGTCAAGTGCTTTGAGAGATGTCGCAACCACAGTAATATGAAGTTTGCTTGCACGCTGACCTAGTGACTGCAGCATGTGCAAGCGCTGCTTATTTTTTGATTGGTTTGTGGAACAAACGAAACAAAGATCACTCAATTAAATGTTGTAAAATTGAGTGAAAGTAAATAATGGGGAGGAGTAACTAAATTGTAAGAATAATAATAATGGTTTTTTTATTATAAAAACCCAAAAGATTTAAAATAAAGATTAGATTCTAACAAGACACCAGTCTTTTTACTTCTTTAGTTGACGACTCAGAGCGACATTTTTGCCATAGTCAAAAACAGCCGAATTAAATTAAATAAATAAAAACTTATCCTCCACACGGCGATCCTGCGATATTAGTTAATCCATCGATCCTGCTATATTAGTTTATCCATCGATCCTGCGATATTAATAAATCCAGCAAGCCTGATCCTGCAACGAATCCTGTCCATAATTAATTTATGGACAGGATTTTGATCAACTCTTTGCAAAAGCATTGAGCACAGCGGCGCAACATTTTGAATACGTGCCAGAACCCACAAAACCACAGGAAGCAGCCCCAATATACGTGCCAACACCTAAGACAGCTGGACCTAAGCCCATATCGATAGAAGACTACAAAAAGAGGCAGAGCCTGTACAAAGAACAGGTTAAACAACACTACGTTTCAAGTAGTCAAAAGCCACAACAAAAAAAGTCAAGAGGCGGAAAGAGGTTAAAAGCGATATAGGAAGTAGCAGAACTATACAGATTCGTAGCACTTACAACCGGAAAAGAAAGAAAAAAGCTCCTCGAAAAAATTGCCAATAAGAAGACAAGCTACGGGCGATAAACACTAAAAATGGGATGGTTCGGAACTTAAGAAACCATAATAACAAATAACAACAACAACAACAGCAGCAGCAGCAGCGACGCAGACAATATTATAAGTTTAATTTAAATTTTTTTCATATCAATTGTTTTAGTATATTTTATAAACTACCATTATAAAAATTATGTCAGAAAACAGCTCATTAGGAGCGTTAATTTAAATAATAATATATAAAAACTATATATAAAATACGTTGAAGCCTGAATAAAACAGCCTTTGTCAAATGGAAATAAAATTATTAGAAGAATAACTGTCAAAATTAAAAAAATCACCAAAAAGACAATATAGTAAGGAGTATATAGAAACTAAGCTCGCAAAAATACAAACGTTGAAGCAATCACTGCAAAAAGATTTAAATAAGGAAGATTTCAAGGATAGACTTCACAGATTTAATGAGTTAGAAGGGAAAACTAGAGAATTTTTAATAGAAATAGAAATAACTGACGAGAATTCACGTAGTCAAAAGCCTAACAATAATATCATAAACAATATGACAACCTTTAATTCAGAAGTATCTTTAAAAACCATACCAATTTTTAATGGATCCTATAATGAATTAGAATAATTTTTAAAAATTGTTCAGTTACTATACAATTCATATAGTGAGGATGCTAAAAAATCCCTACTAGATTTTGTGAGCACTGTTAAGTTGAGTGCATCAGTGAAGACAACACTAGGGTATGCCAATGAATTTACCACATTTGACAATTTAAAACAAAAATTATTAGAAAAATTTAAAAACAATCAAACGACAGCACAAATATATACGCAATTATCATCTTTCACGTAAAGAAATTCGTCAATCACAAGTTATATGGACAGAATTTTGAAATTTATTTCAGACTTGACAAAACTACAAATTGAAGACTTGGGTGCAACGGCAACATCCGAGCAAAAGTCAGTAATTGAAAAGATAAACGAAAAATATGCTTTAACTATATTCAAAAATGGTCTGGATGAAAGCCTCAAGCAAACAATCTTCGCAGCACAACCTACAGATTTCGGAAATGCTGTAAATTTAGCCTTAGAACTTGAGAAAAATAATAGCTTAAGTCATAATCGAATATTAAATTACACTACACAGAGAAATTTCATCAACAACAGAAACAAAATGCACAGAAATTTTTCAAATAACAACAATCATAACAATTACAGAAATAATCAAAATAACTACAACACAAGAAGCTCAAATCATGATAATACCAACAACACGTTCAAACCAAATAATAGCTTTAACAGAAATAATTTTAGACCAAACAATAACACATTTTCGCATAATGCGAACAGGAACAACAACAATTATAGAGCATACAACAATAACAACTATAGGAATAATAATAACCACAGATACAATAATAACAATGGAAACTACAGACAAAATGCCAATACGAGACATATGCACGTAGTTAACCTTCAGGGAAACGAAGTAGGGCCGGGAGACAATTTAGAGCTTCCGATAGGCCGTCAATAAAAAGCAATCAAATTTACAAAATAACAAAGAATCTCACAAATTATGTTACTCCTAATTGTTCACAAACAACACAAAACCTTACATTTTTAATTGACACCAGAGCGGATATTTCGATCTGCAAATACATTAATGAAAATCTAAATATTAACAGTGAAAACAGATGCAAATTAACGGGGATTACGAAAGAAGAAATTCATTCTTTAGGGACAACAAATCTATCCTTATGGTTCGGTAAAAATACAGCCACAAATGAATTCCACATAGTTGATAAAAATTTCCCCATTACAACGGACGGCATATTAGGGAGAGATTTTTTAATTAATTTCGCATTTAAAATTGATTATGAAACGTTTACATCAATGGTAATGTTTGAAGAAGAAGATTATGTAATACCTTTAAACACAAGACTACCAAATCAAAATAACTATAGAATACCACCTAGAGCAGAAACCATTTTACCTATCAAATTACATATAACAGACGACAGTATAATATTAAACCATGAATTAGTAAAAGGCGTATTTTTAGCGAATTCCATCGCACCAGCATAAGGCATACGCTACATAAAGATAATAAATGTCTGTTGGAATTTATTCTTTCTGAATAAAACTCTTAAACACACAGTTTATTAAAATCTTTATTATACGATGTTGACTCGTTAAAGTATAAAATAAGAGTGTACATAAAAACTAAAAATGAATATAAAGCAAAATACAAAAAGGAAACTTTCCACTATCATAGAAAGAGAAAAACATATATATGAAAGAACAGAATATGTGAATTGCTCCAGGGTTGCATTTCAACACTCCCACTCAATGAACATGTTCAAAATAAAAAAAAAATTTTAGCATAAGCCCATCATACCAGTAAACTTTTCATGGCTGACTTAGGGCAAATTTTTTGTAAGAATATCTGCGACCATCTCAGTACTGCTGCAGTATTTCAAATCGATTTCGCCAGCTTTGTACACATCTCTAATGAGTAGTATGAGTATGAGTAGTATACAAGACATTTATTTATTTATTTGCTAAGCCTTAGGCTTTCTAGCACTGAAATAAATTAAAAATACAAAATTTCAATATAATTGTACAAAGCAAAATAAAATGAGGATTAGTGAATTATCAAAAGAATACAAAACACATTAATAATAGAATATAATATTTTAAAATTAACATTATAATATGTACAAATAAATTTTAAGATATTTAAAAATATTGAACAGCAAATAACATTGTGGTACAAGGCAAACATGGTTATGTTCGCCCCCACTGATAGCATGGTGTCGGCATAGAACGGTGGGAGGTATCGAGACAAACAAGGTCTGTACGCCACACTGATAAGCATTTGCATATATATATAATATAAATCGTTTTGTCATTGCTAAAGCCAATGAAATCCTGGATAAGCAAGGTGGTATTTCGACAAACTTGGTCATATGTACCACACCAATTTCACTATATACAACGAAATTGGTAGAGAACGTAGGCACTAAGACAACTAGGTATTATTGGCCAGTTATATCAATATATATACAATACAAATTGTTCTTGCATGGTTGTAGAAAAAAATCCAAAATGTACAACCAGTGCGGTACGGCTGAAAAATGAATTAACATTCACCAAGCATGTTCGATAAGAATAATTGAGGTCAACAGGTTCAGGTCCATTCATATTAGTGTAGTTAAATGTAGTTTTATATCCATCACTAAGTGAAAATTATGCATCCTTGGAAAAAGCGTAATCAGACTCAGCGGCGGTACTGCAGGTAATCTATAATTTTATGTTTAATTGAGTACATGGATTCATTTAAAGAAATAACACCTGAAACGAAATTAAAGTCACCGCAAGCGCTTCTTAGTGGTTCATTTTGTAAGTAATTAGTTCTGCAAAAGTTCATAAAAAGTAGCTCAAAAGACCTTCTAGGACGAAGAGGAACATTAAAGTAAATTTTACTAAGTAAATATGGACTGTTAACATATCCATGTAAAAGTTTTATAATCCAACAACATTTAGCATAATTCTCCTATTTTTTAAAGAAGGAAGATTAATAAGCTGCAATCGATATTCATAAGAAGGTAAATTAAAGTTTGAATCACAATATAGATCGCGTAAGCAGAATAGAAGAAATTGCTTTTGAACAGATTCTATATCGTCTATATAACACCCATAACGAGGGCACCAAACAATTGAAGCGTATTCTAGAATGGGCCTTACTAACGGTGTGAATAAGGTTTTAGTTATAAAAGGATCATTAAACTCTTTAGACCATCGTTTAATAAATCCTAGAGTACTATTAGCTCGGCTAATAGCTTTATTAATGTGTCACCTATTTTGTAATAACTTCGAGAAGTTTGCCTCCGAGAAAAAGTCATGTGTTTACACTTCTTCAAGTTAAGCTTCATGCAGTTAATTTCGCACCAGTTACAAAGATGGTCAAGATCGGTTTGAAGGAAACAAGAGCCGTGCTCATTTTGATAAGAAAGAAAAAGTTTAACATCATCAGCGTATAGCAAGATATTACTATGCTTTACCACAGATGGTAAATCATTTACATAAAGTAAAAACAATAAGGGACCAAGATGGCTTCCTTGAGGTACACCAGAAGTAACAAGAAACTCATCTGAATTTACGAGGTTAAATATAACGCTTTGCGTTCTATTTAATAAATATGATTCAATCCACCGCACCAAATGCGTTGGAAAACCAAGAAGAGACAATTTTATAACTAACAGCTTATGATTTACAACATCGAAGGCTTTACTAAAGTCTGTATAAATAACATCTGTTTGTAGACCTTTTCCAAAATTTTCTACAGTTTTAGATGTAAATTCAAGAAGATAAGTAACAGTAGATTTTCCAGATAAGAATCCATGTTGGAATGGAGATATTAAAGATTTAACGCTATGTGATAATTGTGAGGTTACAATAGCCTCAAAAAGCTTAGGAAGAGCACTGATCTTTGCAATTCCCCGATAGTTGTCTATCAAAGACCTATTGCCAGATTTATGAAGCGGAATAATAAAAGAAGATTTCCAAGCCACTGGAAAATAGCAAGATTGCAACGATGCTTTAAAAAGCATAGTAATTGGAATTACAAGTTCTTCACAGCAATATTTCAATATACATGAAGGAATATTGTCAGGCCCACTTTTATAAGATGCCTTAAGATTTTTCAAGTAGGTTGAAACCGTGTTAATATCAATTATTGGAGAACGAATATCGCCAGGTTGCACATTTAAAGAATAACTTAAACTATCATAAGAAACAGATGAATAAGTAGTCTTGAAGAAGTCTGCAAAAAGGTTAAATATAGTAATATCAACATCCGATTCAAATGTTTTATATTTCATAAAAGAAGGATATGAATTTATCTTACGTTTAGTATTAACAAAGTTCCAAAAAGATTTTGCATCAGATTTGATATTTAATTTGACTTTTGTTAAATATATGCCATAGGATTGCCTACATAAATGCCGGTAGTTGTACTTAATTGAAGTATAGTAAGCAAAATCACAAATACTATTAGATTTTAGATATTTTTTATAGTATTTTGATTTTAAGTTTCTCAGATTTTTCAGTTCTTTGGTATACCAAGTGGGACCAGATATTAAAGAGGCTTTTCTCTGAGGAACTGAAGTTACAAAGCAATTATTGAGAGTTTTATTAAAAGCAAACACAGCAGAATCAAGAGTTTGAGGCAATATTCTTGTAGTATTGATATTAAGTACTGATGTCCAGTTGATCATTGACAAATTATCTCTTAAAATAACATAATTTGTTCTTTTAAAATTGAACTCTGAGGGAGGAATCAAACGATTTGATATAGATTGTTTAGGAAAATTCAGTGTGATTTCAATAGTCGGATGGTGTGAATCCTCAGGATACACAAGCGGATCAGACCTATTAACTGAAACAATATTGCTATCATCTAAATATATAAGGTCTAACAAACGGTTATTCCTATTATAGTGATAGTTTATTTGAAAAAGTCCTTGACTCGAAAGCTCATTTAAAAATGAGTTATCAGATGAATGTTCTGAAGATGCCAGAAATACTGAAGTATTTTCAGAACACCTGTTCCAAGTAACATTAGGGAGGTTGAAGTCACCAGTTATTAAAATGTGGTCGTAAGGCTGAAGTTGTGAACAAATTTTATTTATCGACGCCAGATGTTTCCCATACACCTCAACATTGGAAACTGGAGGAATATACGAACATGTTACATAAATTCTAAAAGTGCCAAACTTCACAAAAACACAACAAAATTCAATATCTAAAGACTCAGATATTATTATTTCTTGTGAGAAGTGTGAAGACTTAACGGCAATAAGAACGCCGCCCCCATCGCAAAAGTTACCAACAATAGAATTTCTATCTTTACGGTATATATTAAAGTTGTTTGCCAGAATTTCAGTATTCAACGTATTAGGTTTAAGCCAAGTCTCATTTAAAGCAATAATGTCAAAGTGAAGACTATGGCTTGAAATGTATAAGTTTGTTAGTTTAGTGTTTAAACCTCGAACATTTTGGTATAAGACAAAGAACTGAAAGCAACAATCTAGTTTTTTGGGTTCATATTGCGAACAGGCAAGGTAGCCAGTGAAGTTTGAGGTGGTGATTTCTGAATAAATTCATGCACCAAAGTATTTACCGGCCAAAAACTTTGATCAATAACTTTATAGAAGAGATCACTAGACAAAGTAATTTTAAAAGAAGCAATAGTACGCTGATATGAAAATCTTAGTTTATAAACCGAAATTTTTTCATTAAGAAGGTTTAACTTAGAGTTTAAGAAGTATAAAATATCCCCTTCAGACGTATCAGCTGCAAAGCGAGAAACAAATAAACATTTAGCTGGCGGTATAACTACAAGCTCTTTATGAACCGGCTGATTATTGCTGCTATTCTATGTTTGTTTCGGTATAGCTCCAGAAGAAACCGAAATAGAGGTGGGCGGATCAGTATTAGAAGGTACATTAGAAGCGCAAGACTGGGCATAAGTTTTTTTGGAAACAGAAGGAGAATTATAAATTGCGTTATATATTGGCACTGAAATAGAAGGTGAAGTTAATTCCTTATCAACAGATGCAACAGCGTTATTAAGTGTGATCTGATTTGCAGTCACTGACTCTGTCGGCAGATCTTCAGGTTGTAAAATTATGTTAGGCAAGATGGATCAGAAATGATAGCATTAGTAATGCTAGAGGTCAGTGGCGAGGCTACTGCAGTCGATTTAGCAGAACTTCGAAGATTTTTGTTACTTCGTTTGCGTTTTGGAGACACAGAAGCTTCATACAAAACCTTAAACTTTTTAAACAAATTTTTGTATTCAACTAATCTTGTCTGAGCCGCCTCTAAATCCTTAGACACTTCTAAGAAGCCTCTTCTAGATTGTCTAATGAGTTTAAGAATGTCTACATCCGTAGACCTGCAATCTTCGCATGACCAACGAAGTCCCTTGCCTTCGTTTAGAGCATCGAAAATTCTAGCATTCAACGCTGCACACTTAAAGTGGAAAAACGAATCGCATAACCAGCAATTGACTACACGGTCGGATTCGCCTTTTATAGCGCAGTTGCGAAAATTGCAGAACATTATACGTTTCAAAATGATATAAACTAAATATAAATGCAAAAAAAAACCACAAAAAATTAGTTACACTGTTTTTCAGAAAAACAGTTTAAGAAGCACTGTTAAGTTATAAGGAGCAGCCCTGGTTTTGTAATCAAAACAAACAGGTCAAAAACAGAAGCATGTAAAGAGAAACTAAAATTATAGCTCTCACTCGCTTACACAAGCACCTGTTTGTGATTAAAAACAAAACAAAGAAATAAAGCGCTTGAATTGTTGCGTTAGCTTTAAAACAGATGTGCAAAGAGACAACAATAATTCGCTCTTGCTCATCAACAATCAAAACTAGTTTAAGCAACAAAACAAATTATAAAAAGTAAACAAAATGCGTATATATATATGAGATAAATAAAAAATAAAAAATATTATTGTAGCAAAAAAGGACGATTATGACTTGTAGCACGCTTCAAGATACCAAAGAAGAGCTGATCCGTGATGTTTTGAAAATAGGTTATAAATTCAGGATTTAGAAAAAGCAACTTTTATTAAAAACAAATGAAAATGAAATGAACTTAAACACGTCTGAACTTTAAGAAAGCAAGATGCAAAAAGTAATGAAATGATAGCGTATATCAATGTGCTTGCTACGTGAGTGATATACTGGATTCTGAACTAACTTCATAGCACTCAAATTGTCTCTGTTGATCAAAATAGCCTTTGGACAATGTATCTTCATCTCACCAAGTAACTTTTTCAGGAATATTGCTTCTCGACATGCGCTGCCTAAAGCCATATACTCAGCCTCTGTACTGCTCAATGCTACAGTTGATTGCTTTCTCGATTCGTATGAAAATACGCTGCCTGCCAAAGTAAAAATGTAACCTGTATATGACTTACGGTCGCTGGCATCACCGCCCCAGTCCGCGTCCTCATAGCATTCCACTGGCCTGTTAGTCTTGAAGTACCTTAACTGCTTGTTTTGTGTTGCGCATAAATATCGTAATATGCGCTTTGCTGCTTCTAGATGCTCCTGATGTGGATCTTGGTTGCGTTGTGATAATTTGCGTACTGAATGCAAGATATCTGGCCTTGTACTTATGGCCAAATACATAAGTGATCCTATAATAGATTGATATTGTGTCTGGTCAACTTTGTTACATCTATCGTTTTCACAGTTAACTTGATGACCTGAATCCAATGGTGTTGCTATCGGCCGGCATGCTTCCATGTTATAGTCTCGTAACAACTTGCGAATAAATGATTTTTGGCTTACTGAAATAGCACCTGTTTCGCCGTGTCTCTCAATCTCCATACTCAAAAAATGATTTATAGGACCCTTGTCTACTACCTGCACTCGCTCAGCAATCTGTAGCTTAATTTTCTCTAGCTCACCTTTCTCGGAACTTGCAATCATCAAATCATCAACATATACCGCTATGATATTTATTTTATCCTCATAATGTTTTATATAAACGCATGGCTCAGTCTCGCATTGATGAAAACCAATTCCCTTTAAGATGCCATCCAGTTTGATATTCCATTGCCGCCCAGACTGTTTAAGACCATACAGGGCTTTGTTTAATTTTAAAACATGATCAGGTTTCTCTTTGTCAATAAACATTTCTGGTTGCACCATGTAAATTTCATCGCTCAATTCGCTATTCAGATACGCGGTTGAAACATCCATCTGGTGTAAATAAAGACCAGACTCTGCTGCAAGAGCAAAGATCATGCGAATTGTTTCGTACCGAACAACGGGTGAGAATGTCTCAGTGTAGTTAACACCGTATGTTTGCGAGCAACCCTTGGCTACCAACCTAGCTTTAAAACGCTCTACATTCCCCTCCTTATCACTTTTAATTGTATACACCCATTTATTTTTGACTACCTTCTGGCCTTTTGGAAGTTCTACAATTTGCCACGTATCATTCTTGATTAACGCTTGGTACTCGTCTTTCATAACGCACCACCAAATATCAGAATTTTCGCTGGATAATGCCTCGCTCACCGTCTCAGGTACTGTAATTTCGTCTGAACGCATTAAATTCAAAGTGTTATATACCTTTTTTGGCCTGCCACGAGCGCCTGTGCGAATTATCTGCGGTCTACCTGGACCTCTGGTTTTGGTTTCAACATTTTCTTGCTCTTCTTCTGCTGACACGAACTCACTTTCGCTTTGGTCAGATTGATCGTCATAGCTGCTACCTGCTGCACCACCATTGCCTTCACTGGTTTCAATATCTAGCGCCTTGTCAGCAGTGTTGCCGCTCGAGAATTTTAAAACGAAGTAAAAAAGGCTACAAGAAGGAAGTATTTTCAGAGATTTCGAAGTGTTAAAATTAATTAATTTTATTTTTAACATGGCTGTTTATTAAACATATTAAGGTACATTGCAAAATGAATAACGAAAAAAATCAATAAAAAAATTTTCATAAAAAATCAATAAATACCTCGCAAACATTATGAGTCTTTTATGACTCTTTTAAGATTCATATTAATAAGTCTGAACGCTCATAATGAGCTCATAAAAGACTTCAATAAGAGTGAGTTTCCCTTCCTGGAAGGGAACCAGTTTGAAATATGACTCTTATAAGAGTCCAAAATATGTTTGTTTTAAGAGTCAGAATTATGAGGGTTTTCGGAGTCTTATAAGATTCATATTTAACAGTTTTTATGACTCTAAAAAAACAAAAACTATAACCTTTTTCGTTTTAAAATTACATGTGTTTATTTAAAATTTTTAAACCATAACATATACATTTTCTCTCACCATAAGTTTCGATCTCTTGTATTATTTTGAAGAATGTCCAAAGTGTTGACTTTACTCTGAAAACAAAGCTGTTTATCGAAAAAAGCGCTCAAAAAAACGTCATAATTATGAGCTTTTTCTAAGTCATATTATATAAGTCATCTTATTTATGCTCATAAAAGGAGCATAAATAAGAGTCATTTTGGACTCATAATAATGTGCGTTCACAAAAGGTTCATAAATAAGAGCCTTTTCAGACTTATAATAGAGTGCGCTCAGAAAACGTTCATAAATAAGAGTCTTTTCGGAATCATAATAATGAGCGAACATAAAAGGTTCATAAATAAGAGCCTTTTCAGACTCATAATAGCGTATGTTCATAAAACGTTCATAAATAAGAATCTTTTCGGACTCATTATTATGTGGGCTCATAAAAGGTTCATTAAGAAAATACACGTTCAATTAGCAAATACTGAAATACATTTCAATCACTTAATGTATAAATTAACAATGTTAAAGAAAATTATCAAACACCCAGTTTGAGAGGGTTAATAAAAAATAAAATAATGCTTTGAAGTAATGGCATGGTCCTAATGGTCATTCGTATTTTTTCCATCATTTTCTAAATTTTTTAAAAAATAACTTAAATTAAAACAATTAATAAGCAATTAAAACGGAATTAAATGCAAACCTTTTTTCGCATGCTGAAAATAATAAATTTCAGAATTTTTTAATATAAAACATTAGACATTGAGAAATTCTTACAAACTTGCATTTCAACAACCTTCACAGCGCGCGCTTTTGCAAGAAGTATTTAATCGAACATAGTATTGCCACTATCTTTTAAATTATGTCATCCAATACAAAACTCTGTTAGAGAAGGTAAAAGTTATGCATTCGTTTACACCAACAGTTATGCCATGTTATTGACTTTTTGAAATGAAGTAAAAAACTAGTAAGGTATATCTTCGACTTGGCCGAAGTTAAAATACCCCCACGGCCGATTCTTAAGGGTAAAACAATCTTAAATTGGAGAGCTTTTTGTATGAGATTTTGAGACATTTTATTATTTTTATGTGTCTTAAATACATACATATCAAATTGTTTTCCTGGAGCTTTAATATTAGCCTTTTTATAAAGTTTTCAATTTTGGGATTGTATGGGAGGTGGGCGTGTAAGTGGGTGGGTGACGCCCATTTTTCTAACACACCTCAGTTTTGACATAGAATACACAAATACCGAGTTTCAGTTTTGTTACTTTAATATTAGCCTCTATATAGATTTTTCAATTTTGGGGTTGTATGGGAGGTGGGCGTGTTAGTAGATGAATGCCGCCCATTTTTCTAACACATCTTTGTTTTGACATAGAATACATAAATACCGAATTTCAGTATTCTAGCTTTAATATTAGCTTCTTTATAGGGTTTTCAATTTTGGGGTTGTATGGGAGGTAGGCGTGGTTTTCATCCGATTTAGCTCATTCTCGAACTTGATCTTAGTTTTTTAAAAATAAGCTTAAATATCGAATTCCAGCACGATAGCTTTAAAACTACGGCTGTAATCGTGTCCACAGACAGACGGACAGACAGACGGACAGACGGACAGACAGACGGACATGGCTAAATCAACTCGGGTGGTGATGCTGATCAAGAATATATATACTTTTCTATACCTACCACGCCTCCTTGTGGGCGTTACACACGTCGTGACAAAATTAATATACCCCTTACGCAGTACGCGTGGGGGTATAAAAATTAAGAGATTACTTAATTAATAAAAAAAGCTTTAATCACTCAAAATCGAAGTGTTTTCACAAAAGAGGAAGTGTGGAAGTATTTGACATTAAAATGAAGTAAAAAACTTCGATGGAAGTGAAAACGGCAACGCTGCTTGTCAGCTACAATCTGTAGTTCCATGTTGATATGCTCCTTTAGAGATGCACGCTCACAAAAATAAACATCTCTGCTAACTACTAACCGCCTTGCCTCTTTGTCATATAGACGATATGATTTTGATGTGTCAGAGTATCCCACCATTACATACTCCTTGCCTCTGGGTTTAAACTTCCCATGCTCGCGCTTGTTTAAAGCATTTGCCACTGCACCAAATGTTCGTAAGTGTGCCACTTTTGGATTATGACCATACCAGATTTCATATGGTGTCATATTTTCTAGAGCTTTTGTTGGAGCTCTATTGCGCAAATATGCGGCTGTGTGCACTGCCTCTCCCCACAACGATTCATCGATGCCTGCACCCACTAGCATACACCTTGCCATCTCGATTAAAGTGCGGTTGAATCGCTCAGCCACTCCGTTTTGTTGCGGAGTGTATGGCACCGTCAGCTGTTGCAAAATTCCATTTTCCTTCAAGTAGCTCTTAAATGAATTGTTGACGAACTCCGTGTCGTTGTCGCTTCTTAAAATTTTCAGCTTCTTGCCTGTTTGAAGTTCTGCCATGGTCTTAAATTCTTTAAATTTTTCGAAGACCTCATCCTTACTTTTCAAAAAGTAAACGAACACGTAGCGCGACTTGTCATCAATAAAATTTAGCAGGTACTTTGCATTACCAATTGAAACCTTGTTGAATGGGCCACACACATCTGTATGTATAATTTCCAATATATCTGAAGCGCGGCTTTCTGAATTGCCGAAGGGTCTCTGGCTGCACTTGCTTTTTAAGCAAACATAACAACTAATGTCTGTCGGCACCGTGAATTTGACACCTTGTACCAGCTGTTTGTTTACCAACTCGCGCAGGCTCGCGAAGTTGAGATGACCATATCGATTATGCCATTTCATGGCTTCCTCCGCATTTTTTCTCGCAAAAAACAATTTATTTTTATTTGAATTGATCAAAAATAAATCACTAACCTTTTCAGCACGTAAAATTATGCCACCGTGCTTGTTTTTGATCGCTGCTTCATCTCTGTTGAACTCTACAACGTAGCCACTGCGAACCGCTTTTGCAACTGACATAAACTTGCACTGAAGACCAGGAACAAACAAAACTTCTACAAGTGTGACGTCGTACTCTGATGTTTTTATATGAATCGTCCCTTTGCCTGTTGCTTGTATTTTGTTGTCTCCAGCAAGTATGATCGCTTCGTTGTACTCTTCAAACATATCAAACATGTCGCGGTTGCAACATAAATGCGAGGTTGCGCCGCTATCTAAACACCAAGTGTCAACATGCAAAATGTTGTTCTCGACTGCAGCGAACAAACCATTGCGGTTGCTGTTGTTGTTGTTGTTGTTGTTGTAGTTTTGCTGCCCTTTGTGTTCCTTTTTCTTTTCTCTACACTGTGTTGCGAAGTGGCCTTTTTTGCCACAGTTATAACATTTTAAATTTGAACGCTTGTTATTTTCATTGTTGTTGGTATAAACGCTGTCGTTGTTTTTGTAGGTTGCCTTCTTTTTGGAATTGTTGTCGCGTGCCATGAACGCTTGAACTGTACCTTCAGCATTGTTGCTATTTAACTCGCTTGATACTTTTCGTCGATCGCCTTCTTCAACCAATTTGATTTTTATTGCGCTGAGTTTTGGAAGCTCATCTCGAGACTCAAGCGCAACTATTAAATTCTCGAATGATTTTGGCAAACTAGCTAATAGCATAATGACCATGAACTCGTCATCAAGTTTTACCTCAATTTCTGCTAGCTAGACTGCACAAAACTTGCACACATATTGCTGCACACACTCACCGTCAGTCATCCGCATTCCAAGTAGCTGCTTGAACAGTGTCACCTTGCGTACTGGTGCTTTTGGCATATGGATCTCACTCAGAGTTTTCCATGCCGCATGTCATGTTTTGCACTGCTTAATGTGCCCAATTTGCATAGGTGTGATGCTTAGGATGATCGTCGCCATAGCCTTCTCATCTTTAAATGTACATGCGCCTGCTTCTTTCTCGCCGGGCTGTTTCACTGTACCTGATGCGACATCCCACAGCTCTTGGTGAACAAGCTCACTTTTCATCTGTATCCTCCACGAGTCGTAGTTTGTCTCATCCAATTTCTCAATATTGAAAAGTGAACTCATCTTTTTAATTTAATTTATTTTTGCGACACACGCTTGTTAATTAAAACTTGGTTGCCAGGAATTTGCACCTGGGCCCATAACCTGTTGGAATTTATTCTTTCTGAATAAAACTCTTAAACACACAGTTTATTAAAATCTTTATTATACGATGTTGACTCGTTAAAGTATAAAAACTAAAAATGAATATAAAGCAAAATACAAAAAGGAAACTTTCCACTATCATAGAAAGAGAAAAACATATATATGAAAGAACAGAATATGTGAATTGCTCCAGGGCTGCATTTCAACAATGTCAACCATACGGAAATCACATTAAATGAAATCAATCCTAAAACAGAGAGCTTAAAAAACTATACAATAAGGAGTACAGGTAAACAAACGGATAGAATGAGGAACGACAAACGTTTAGAATATTTAAAGAATATCACAATTTTTCACCTCGAAGGAGAACAACTTTCGACTAATAATTTCTACACACAAGCAATAAACTTATCAGAACCAACACCGGTTTACATAAAAAATTAAAGACTACCTCATGCACAATATGACGAAATACAAAATCAAGTAACTGACTTAATGAACAACGACATTATTGAACAATCTACTAGCCCATACAACGCACCATTACTCTTGGTACCCAAGAAAAGTGAAGGTGAAAACAAAAAATGGCGTTTAGTAGTGGATTTTAGGAAATTAAACGACAAAATAGTTAACGACAAATTTCCTTTATTGTTTTGATCGATTAAAACAATACAATTTAAAGCAAGTAAATGTCATTTTCTGAAATCAGAAGTTCTTTACTTAGGCCATCTTATAACTGATAAAGGCATAAAAACAGATCCTTCAAAATGTGAAGCAGTAACAAAATACCCAGTACCAAACAGTGCGGATGAAGTAAGAAGATTTGTAGCGTTTTGTAACTACTACAGGCGTTTCATACCAGATTTTGCAACTATCGTAAAGTGTATTAACTCTTTACTCAAGAAAGGAACACCTTTTATCTGGTCAGAAGAATGCGAAAAGGCTTTTAACACTCTGAAACAAAAACTTATCAATCCACCTGTGTTGCAATACCCAAATTTTGAAAAGCCATTTATTCTGACTACTGACGCATCTGATTTTGCACTTGGAGCAGTGCTATCGCAAGGAGAAATAGGACATGATTTACCTATATATTTTGCAAGCAAATCATTACAAAAACATGACATAAATAAACCTTGTTTGTTTTAAACCTTAATTGTTAGCAATTCATTGGGACATAAATTTTTTTAAGCCATATCTGTTTGGAAGAAAATTTCTTGTAGTAACCGACCACAGACCGTTAGTATCATTATTCTCACACAAAAACCCATCATCAAAAATGACTAGAATACGTTTGGATTTATCAGACTATGATTTTGAGATCATATACAAGCAAGGAAAAATAAACACAAACGCCGACGCATTATCACGCATAAAAATTAACAGTGAAATTTTAAAAACAATGATTCCCACATTGGAAGATGAAGAAAAAGACATAAAATTAGTAATAATGAAGTGCACATAACATGTAGCGATGACCCTTCGAAACTTGATTCGATGTTGGAGAAACTGCATAGTTTATTAAAGAAATCACATATAAAGAAGCTAGCCCTGTGTGAAAAAGATAAGATATTTGAAATAATTGATATGAATGCATTCAAAGAAAAATATGAAAAATTAAAAATGAATAGATCCTCGCCCATAAAGATATTGATATACAGAGCTCCAATACAAATAGATAGCATGCAACAAAAATACAAACTAATTGAAGAATTTCACACGTCGATCATATCAGGACACATGGGAATAAGAAAAACAGTCCTGAAACTAAAACAAAGATACATATGGAAAAATATGAGGGAAATGGTGAAAGAATTCATAAACAATTGCGTGAAATGTAATATAAATAAAACTACTCGGCACATTAAAGAAAAACTAACCTCTAACCTCCATTAAGAAAAAACTGCTCAACCCTAGTAGAGCAATTCATACTGAAGTACGGATGCTTCAGAACACTTAAGTCTGACAGAGGGACAGAGTTTACAAACGAAATAATGAAAAGCATATGTGAACTATTGCACACACGCCAAATATTTGCAACCCCTTACCATCACCAAACGATCGGCGCACTTGAGAGAAACCATAAGGTTTTAAATGAATATCTACTTTCGTTTGCGGAAGATAACGAATGAGACAAATGGGTGTCGTATTACACATTTGCTTATAACACGACCCCACACGTAGACTCACAATACTCACCATATGAATTGATTTTTGGAAAATTACCGACTTTGCCTAGTGACATAGTAGAAAACGAAAACAAAATATATGACTTATTGTTAGACAATTATGCCAATGAGCTAAAATTAAGATTAAGAACTTCAATAGATAAGGCAAAGAAATTAATACAACAAGTAAAGAATAAGAGAAAATAGTTAATGATAGAGATAGTAATGAAAGCGCTTTAGAAAAAGGAGATTTAGTATTTATAAAATTAGAAACTAGAAAAAAGTCACACAGCCCATATCAAGGTCCCTCATAGAAAGAAAAGGAGTAAATTCAGTTGTAAACATAAAAGGCAAAAATAAAGAAATACTTAACAATAATCTTAAAAAATTTAATAAAACTTTAAATTAATATATATCGAATAATTAAGTGTTTTTTTTAATAATTATTTAAGTAAAATGGTATCGCAATACATAACTTATTCTGTAAAACTTGTTATCATTTTATAGCAAAATTTTAATATTGTTAATAAATAATTATATTTATTTCTAGTTTTAAGTTATTGACAAAACTCCTAGTTTTAAGTGATCGAAAGCAAGTCAAGTGCTTTGAGAGATGTCGCAACCACAGTTATATGAAGTTTGCTTGCACGCTGACCTAGTGACTGCAGCATGTGCAAGCGCTGCACTATTTTTGATTGGTTTGTGGAACAAACCATAGTATAATTAACGAAGTAATATCAGGGAGGAGAGCAGTTTACCGTGATTGCCAAAACGAAGTTCACAGCTCATACAAAATCTACGAACGAGTAGAAAGCTAAGAATAGGCAAAATGTAAACAATGATCCGCTACCAACTGTCGCGTGTTTATGTTAAATAATTGTAGAAAATTGTGATTTGTCGCTTTGTATATTATTTTATTGTTATTGTTAAAGTAATAATGAATAAAATTAAAGTGCAAATTGAATAAACTGCAATTGATTGGATTCTGTTTGCAGTCACTGTTGCTGCTGCTTAAACTCGGACCTCTTAGAACAATTCGCTGCAAACACCTTGAAGTCACTGTTATTCCTCAGTTATTGTATTATATTTATTTAATCTAGTTTTTCTTATTCTATTAAACGAGCAATATTTGTATATATATATTTGCAATTGCGTTCTCAAAAACGGCTCTAACGATTTCGATGAAATTTACAATAAAGATGAAGAGGAGGCCAAAAAAACCGATCCAGCTAGGTCTTATCTCTGGGAAAAGCTGTTTTCCGAATTTTCACGCATTTAAGAAATATGTACGTTAATTTTCCTGCCGAATATGATATGTTAATTTTGCGTAGTTTGATATAACAGTGTTAGCTCAGGGAGTAGAGCTTCTATCTAACAATATGAAGGTTGTGACTTCGAATCAAGACGTTGCACATTGATTATTTTGTTTTTATTTTTGAGCTTCACCAAACGGTGAACAACAGCGACAAGCAGCAACAACACCGGACATTGTTCCTGCAGATTATCAATGATGTTTTTAGATTTTTGCTTGTCGCTGAACATTACCGATTTGTTATATTTCTCATTTAGTTTCTTTTATAGAAACGTTATTAGTACAGTTTGATGTACCAATTTTTGATATAAAAAGAAATCTTGAAAATAGAGTCATTTACAAAAATTTTTAAAAAGTAATATATTTACGCTATGCTACGTTTTCCTACGTTTTGAAAAAATATCTTATATGCTCCATCTCAAAAAGTGCACGTTTTTTGTGTAATTTTAAGAAACAAATAAAGTTTCCACCAAAATAAAATTATAATGGCCAAATGATATGCTTTTCGTTATCTCAATTTTTTTCTGATATACATTTCACTTAATCGTTCATAACTTCTATACCGTTTGATAAATTGTTTTTAAATCTAGAGCAAAACTGTTTGTCTTATTAGGTCAAATAATAATTTTGTATATAATGAAAGAATTTTGGACCATAAAATTGTAAAAAACTGGGACAAAATTTTTAGTTTCTTCATTTTTATTTGTAGTAAGTTTACAAAATTTTAAATGCCTTATAAAAATTCGAAATGAATAAAGATCAAATTTTTTCTAAGAATTTTTTAATCGATCTTAAAACCAAAAAAGTTTTAACACTTTTCAATCGACCGTCTGGGGACGAATTGGACGAAGTAACAAATCCACAACTTGTACATATCTTAGCGTGTGAACTTAGTGTAAACAGACCACAATAGTACAAACACTTCACGGTTAAAAATCTTAGAGTAATTTTTAAACAATAAATTGGACTAATACAATTTTTAATCCTTTTTTTATTAGAATTGCTACGATTAAAAATAGTTAGCATATTTTTAGTCAAAGCTGAACGTAAAATTAATAAATTGGGAATACAATTTGAATTGTAGTACCTTAGGTTAAAAATTAAATAAAACAATTTGAATTATAGTACCTTAAGCCTAGTACTGTGCTCGATTGCGTGAAATTTCACTGGCAACAGCCATTAATTGTTGCGTGAAAATTTTGACAGATATTTTGTTGCGAACGAACAGCTGATGATCAGCTTACAAATTTCGACAAGATGTAAATAAACAGCCACAATTTATTAGAGCAAAAGCAGAAAATCATTTAAGTTCTTTAATTTTCTTATTTGTGATTATATAAATACAAAATAAATATTTATGGAAGTATGCATGTCCTTTGTTTTGGAGCAGAACAAGTCATTAGTTTATGGCAGTCTGCAAGCTGCGAAGTTTTGCGACCGCCAACACCGCGGAAAGGTGCATACGTATTTACAATTTCAAAGAACTGCAATTATTAATTGCAAAACTTTAGAAATAGTACAAAAATATCATTTCAATAATAAGCATTGTTCTTTTGCTTGCACTTATTTCTTAAATGGCAATTGTCACTTTTTACGGCAAAATAAATGGTCGGTTCAATTAAAATGCCGTGAAAACAATGTTGCTAGATGCATGTTGCAGAATATAGTACTAGATTTTCACCAGTGAAGCATAGTACAGCTTTGACGAACAAGTTGTGAAATGTTCACGGTTGTTTCACAGCTGTCATTTTTTGTATGGAGATTTGAGTGGAATTTCACGTGAAGCCGAACATAGTACTATGCTTTAGGCTTAAAATTGAAAACAGTATGTGACAAAAAATAAAAATATTGCACTGTGCAATTTTTACATTAAATAATTTATAAAATAAAATTATAATAAATTAAAATTTAAAAAAAAATACATTTAACAGCTTGGCTTGGGATCGCACCAGGCACCTGTTAGTTAACTAATCATCTCGACAAAAGCTTATCCAACTGAGCTACAGCTCAGCTGACAACTGATCGACGCAATAACAAACGGTTGTTCTTTTAGATGCATACATCATATCAACCGAATAAAAGCGCCATCTATTGGATAATAGCATTAAACGTAATATAATTCAAGTAGTGTTTTTCATAAGAGGTAAATCTGAGCGGATCACCCTCTTAACGTGGAGTAGAGAACAAATGCTGCGAATCAGTTCGTACCAAAAAAAAACCAATACAAGCAAAAACGACAAAACAAAAACAAAGAAAGCAGCAGACACAACATGCAAGCACCTAATGATTGATTTTCTTTTATAAAAATCTAGATTTTTCTTCTAAGATTTTGCTATTTTGTGACTTTATTACAGTGGCCAAAATTAAAATGAGACTGCAAGTGAAAGTGAGACAAACAAATTGCATATTATTCAAAACAATGCTGCTTCGCCAATATTTGCTTGTCGAGTGAGTGAAAGAGTATGAAAATACGTGAGAGTTTTGGCAAAGCATGTGCTCCATGTGTGCCGACCACTGCTTTAATATAATAGTAACAAACTCCAAAATTAGATATTCGTTTAGCGCAGGACATATCTGATACTTTAGTTTATATATTGTGTTTGAACGATGAGTATTAAGCGTATAAAGCGACCCTATACAAACCGCGCAGTAAGACGTAATTCTACGTCAAAAAAAAAACCGGAAATGCATTTTTTGAGATATGAACAGCGTACTTTTTTTTTAATAAATAGGCAACTCTAGCAAAACAATTCCAAAAATTATTTAATATTATTAAAAATCGCTTTTCAATTGCTTTCTAACGATACAAAAGAAGGGGTAACAGATGACAGATATATGATTTATTGAAAATGACTCCATTTTCAAGATTTTTACTTCGATCAAAAATTGCTATCACCATAACTGTAGAAAAAATTGCGACATAAAAAAAAATAACCTCTATTCTTGTAAGTGGAAAAAGAGCATGAGGTACATTTTTGAAAAAAAAACTTGCATTAGGCTTGGAATGGCCGGCACTATGAATAAGTAGAGTCAGAGTTAAGTTTCGTTTAGCATAAGTAAATTATCAAAATTATTAAGTATTTGTGTAGGGATAAAAAAACCAAAACAAATTTCGTTTAGTTGAAAAACGAAATTATTATAAAATAAAAATGCACTTCAAGTTTATTGAAAAATATGTTCTTATATGTTGTTTCTTAGATAAAGTAGGTATTTTTGGTACATTAAAAACCGTTAAACATTTGGATATACGAAAGGAATCTGAGCGGAGCTCGGTCGCCCAGGTACTTGTTATAATAAAACAATATCACAACGAAAATATTAAATGTTATTTGCTCTTAACAAAACACGATGTTCCATTGAATTTAGATTTGTTTGTTTGCTTTGGCTTGTTTGCTTTGTCTGCATTCGCCAAGATGGCCGATTTTGACATTTAGGGTACTGACAGAGAGAGTACGTTCAATCCTGCTATTACTTCGTTAATTATACTATGCTTTTGTTAACAAGATGTCTGTATATTTGAGCGCAATTTTCTGTGTCTGCTTTAAAGTTGATTCTCTTCTCTGTAGGTGTTGCTATCAGTGCTGTCACTTTACCACAATTGTGGTAGATCTACCACTTTTTTCGTCTTTTTTGACTTCTACCACTTTTACCACCCACTATTTATCATTTTCAAAAATCTACCACTATTTCATATTGGTCATAATTTTTATGATAAACCTTTTTTCACATAATAATTCCAAATTTTTGTTTCAATTTTATATGTCAATAAATTTTGTTGGAACATTTTGCCGATGCAGGGAATTGTAATTTTTTAAATGTGTGATTAAATTTACTTAAGATATACCTATTTTTTTCGTTCTTGTCCAATTAATCCAAAATATTTTTTAGAATTTGGCAGATCACGAAAACACTAGCTAAGTCACAACCCTTGTTCTTGATGAATCCAAGCCACTTTAATAATATCTGTTTCTCGCATTCGCAATCCGAAGTCAGAAGTTTTTTAAAACGCTTCTTTTTGCCACCTGAGCCAAAATAAAATGTCATCCTATCGCGCTTGCAAGTTCCCGAATTTTTCCAATTTACAGGAGAAAAATAATATTTCAGCGTTTTAAGGTATTCCCAGCTAATTGCATTTTGTTGCAATATTTGCTTAAAAATATCTCAAAGATTTTTTCTTATATTTTATAAGTGTGCCTAAAATGGAAGTTTTTGAATTCATTATACTTACAATTAGCAAACAATATTTTGGTGCGCGCGAAAACTTTGCGTGTAAATTGCTTAATTGCAGATCTCAGTCTACTCTTGAATTGTTTGCAGTTTGGTTTGTACTTTGAAGCTCATGAATGGCAGCGGGTTTTATGAAATTAAGCAAAGCGCAGATATTACAAAAACATTTGAAGTTCGCAAGCGAGAGCATCTAAAAATTTATACAAATAAGCTTCCCAGTCGGGAAATAGGCGAGCACCTCATAAAGGATTAATCTTTTCCTCTGCCTAATGAATTAGAAAAGGCGCTTATACTTTAGGTGATGTACAGGAAGCCAAAAAGCAATGTGAACACAACAAAAAGAATGCCTTGCCTATAGGATCATAATTACTGTCTGAGAAAGTCAATAAGAGATGAATACCTCCGTAGTGGCAGTTTCAAACAAAAAATATATGAGGATTGAAAATTTAGATCATGACTGAACGAAGTCGCCATGTTGGTTGAGGTTGGCCATGTTCTTGGAGCAAATGGCGTGTCTTTATGATCGGGTTTTCACTATTACTAATGGATGTTATACTTTTTTTGGAAAATTATTTGAGAACTATTTGTTTTTTGAAGTGAAACTTCTTTGGCGGCGAGTGAAATTTCAAGGTCTTTTTTCGTGACGCTAGGCTAACGTTTTAAATTCATATGAAAATTTTAAAAAATATTATCGTCGCCGCCAGGATTTGAACCTGGACTTTCTACTTTGTATTTCATAATAGTCTGTAACTCTACCACTACGCCACATAGGAACATGACAAACGAGCAAACAAAATGTAATTAATATTGCACGCGTTTTGGTTCGTGTGTTGTATACCACAGACACACACCATGTCTGAACAACGCGTTCTGATCCGTACTATTCAACGGGTTTTAGTCCGTGTGTTGTATACCACAGACACACACCATGTCTTAACAACGCGTTTTGATCCGTACTATTGAATGGGTTTTGGTCCGTGTGTTGTATACCACAGACACACACCACGTCTCAAGAACGCGTTTTGTTCCGTACTATTTGATTTTCATCGTTAAATTATGCACGGAAATTGTATTTCTTTACAAAATATAACAACTGTGTGGAGAAAAAGCAACAGACTGACAGATAATATAATCTCTATAACAATATAACATATATAATCAATATAACAACTGTAATGAATACTTTAATAACATTAATGAACTTATAATTTTTTTGCAACACTTACTGCAAATTTTTTTTTTGTTGAATATCAAATCCTAGCTTAAAGCTACAAATGTCTTCAGCCTCACGAATATTAAGTGCCTTTTAAATTTTCGACTGATTCTTTAAAAATAAAAAGTTAACTGTTATTTTTCGGGGAAAATAAAGGTAACTTTTGACTTTTATTTTATCGGTCATAAGTACCAATTATTTTGTGACTTATTTTTTTGGTCAAAAATATCAGGCGATTTGTTGACACCATGTGTAAAATGTCCCACCGATGAGAATGAAAATAATGGTATCAAAAGTTTTTTAGTCGGTAAAATGACCTTTGAAAAAATACAAGTTGCCTGATATTTTTGACCGAAAAAATAAACGGCAGAAAAAACTGTTATTTTTGACCGATAAAATAAAAGTAAAAAAGTAAGTGTTATTTTTGAACGAAAAAATATTAGGCACAAAATAACTTTTATTTTTCTCGGAAAAAAGTTATTATAAAGTTAGATAACAGTTATTATGTCACTTTTTCGATAAAAACCATAACCGGTACGGTCCCTGGATGTAATATCGAATAAACAGAATATTATTCCATTTTGTATTGATTGAATTTCTTTTCAGATACTTTCTCTCTCTATTTCACACTAAAATCTATCTTATTTTTTACTGTTTAAGAAGTTTCACTTCTGCCACATGTACGTTGCTGCACGTGAGTTTTTTTTGTCAATAATATTTAATTAACCTCAAAGTACAGCTACACCATAATTTTTATGAGATTAAGGCAAATAAATACATTTTTTGTAGAGAAGAAAAATCTACCACTAATTGCCTTAATCTACCACTCTTTCTTGGCACATTCTACCACTATTTAAAATTTTCAAGTTGCTGGTTGCTATAATACTCATCGTTTCTAACATATATCTTCTTTTGTAATTGTTCTCACTGTATAACACTTTCACGCTCTCAAAATTGGAAGAGTGTTTGTTGTATGAACAGTGGTTCACTAACGCTGTTTTTTGTGTAGGACAGGTGGTTCTTAATCTTTGGTCCTATTTATGCTGCGCTTTTCTTGCTTTTAATTTGTTTTTGGTCGTACCTACGTAAACTTTATTGCACTTTTCGGATTCATTGCCATCGCATGGTATTTCATATATAACATTTGATTTTTCCAACTTATGTACTTATGTACTTTAATTTTGGTCTTACTATAGAGTTTTCTAAACGTGTTGTCAGTTTTATGGGCTATTGTATAATTTTCTTTATTAAATAATTTTGATTTTTCAAATCTTTCAGATAATTCTGGAACATATGCCAATGATTTGTATAATTTATTGTCATTTCCGCTGTTGTTTTTTTGTGTTTTGGATTTTTTATAGTCATTTATTAGTCTTTTGATTAATTTTAAAGGAACGTTATTATCAGATAATATCTCCATTATCTTTTTTACATTTATATAGTGAAATTCATCGTCACTGATGTTTAAAACTCTTTTTATAAGATTGTTGGCCGTGTTTAAGATGACTTTTCGTGGATGTTTTGAGTGAAAATTTATTATTCGACCGGACGAATAATAAATTGTGTTGTCTAAGTATGGAAGTTTTGAATCACACTCCTTTTCTATAGTTAACTTAATGCTTGGGTGAAAACTGTTAAGGCTTGTCGTGATCTGGTCTATTGCACTTTCTCCGATTATACCAAACAGGTCATCTACATATTTCGTTAGAAATTTGGGTTTCTTGGTCAAGTTTTTGATACAGGTGTCCAGTTTTTCCATAACTTTATCTGCCACAATAGGGGACGCAGTAGAACTCATTGGAAGTCCTTTCTTCTGGGTGAATATTTTGTCTTGATATTTTAAATAGCGATTGTCCTTAATACAAAATCTTAAAATACGTAAAAATAGGCTCTTTGTCATAACTGTATGTCTAGCAATTTCATCCCATTTTTCCTCAATTATCTTTAGTGCTAAATCTACGGGAATACTCGGAAATAAGGACACTACGTCGAATGAAATTAGTTTTTCATCATCCTGTATCGTGATATTTTTTATTTTATTCGTAAAATCTGTGGAGTCCCTTACATTATAAATTGAGTCCTCCGTTATTCTTTTCAATATACCAGTTATATACATATTTGCATAGTTTGCTGGATGGGGAATTAATACATGAACATTCATTCTATATATTTTTTAGATAAATATTCTTTGATAATGATAAGCAAAGCTTATCGAAATATTAGAACATAATAAATTTTTTCGAACAAGACCTCGAGCTCGTATATTTCATTTAACATTTATAAATTTGTTTATACAAATTTCTCATTCTTTCCGTTTTTAGTGATGGAAGAAGTCGTGTTGGAGTATATTGTGCATCCAATGCATGTATCGAACAGGTCATACAACATGGAGAAGTTGATGTGTTCCAAGCCGTCAAAACTGTTCGTCGTCATCGTCCACATCTTATTGAAAACATGGTAACACTCTTTTAAATTATCTTAAAAGTAAATATCATATTAAATTGAATTATTTTTAGACAGAATACAAATATTGCTATGACTTAGTGCTTCACTACGTACTTCACTTTCTTAACAAGACGAAATAATAAATGTGTTTATAGACATGCTATAGTTTTGAATGCAAATATTTTTTAATGTTCGCTTTTTATTGTTTTCATGATCAAAGAAATTGGCTTATGAAATGTGCCGTCATTAGAGATTGGAATTAAGACCGACCGAAAACAAAAACTATTCTGCATACTTCTAAGAAACAAAAATTTTATTGTTGAATTTTAATTTTATGATAAAAAATATTATATGATTTATATTATAAAAATATTAATATGATTTATTGATTATATTTTGAAAACTATGATGTTCACAATGATGTTCTTTTCTTCTCTTACTAAAAAAATATATTGTATAGAAAGTCGAAGAAAATTGTAGGTGAAATCTTTTCCCAGCAGCTCATTTTTCAGCGACTACTGTGCATGAACTCTTAACTAAGTAAGTTTATGCTATGTCTACACAGGTAGTTAAGTTTATTCCGTTTAACAAGAAATAAACTTTTGCGTTACCAGTATAAAAATGAAGGATCAGCTTTACTAATTCTTTATTGTGAGTTTTAAATAACTCAAAGAAAAAAAGTGCCTAAAAGTATGCACACAATTACAGTGGCGTACCGAGAGGCTAAGCCGCCCGGTGCGGATTCCAAATTTGCCGCCCCTCTCATATGCAATAAAAAAAAAAAATATGTGTGTGGCTGCCACGCACGGTAGAAGTGAAACTTCAGCCCAAAAAAGGAAAAATTTTTAAGTTAAGTTGTATAATAACAGATATTTTTGTATTATAATTTTTATTTTGATTTAAAAAAATTAGTTCTTTAGAGAATAATCCACAACGGCGACAATACTCTTATGATAACTAAAATAAGAAGAAAAAAGTTTTGTTTAAAATAAAAAACATACGTACAAAATTATATCTTTGTTGGTTGAGCATTAGCTTATTTATTGAGATTTCAATGTTATAGTTGTATGGGAGGTGGGCGTGTCCGTAAGCGTATGACATCTATTTTTCGAAAACATTTTTATTTTGATATAAACTACATACATACATACCATATTTTCTTGTTGTAAGTTAACTATGAGCTTATTTATTCAGTTTTAAATTTTAGCGTTATATGGGAGGTAGGCGTGTCCGTGAGCGGATTCCAAAAATATTCAATAGTGCAGATCCTTGGGCTCATCTGACCATGTGAACCAAGTTTCATCCAATTATCTCAACTCCTTCTTTTTATTCCGTGTTTACGGACAACACACAGACAGACGGACGGACGGACGGACATGGATAGCTCGACTCACGAGGTGAACCTGATCAAGAATACTATACTTTTCTATACCGAACTCGCTATGTTCTATGCGTTACAAACGTTTGCACAAAGTTTATATACCTTTGGAATGGACTAGCTGATTTGGCGGTGATGATGCATCTAAATATCCAAAGGAGCGTTGTAATAAAAATTAAAAAAGTATAAGCATTATAAAGCAATTAATTATGCATATATCAATGTAAACGTACCTGTAGCCATAACATAATCCTGCTGTGCTGTTGTTGAAGGTGATGCATGGAGTTGGATTATAGCTCTTTTTCGAGCTCTAAACTTTCGGACTCTTTCCGTAGATGTCTTTGGATGCTTTTGTTTTATTTTAAGCATTTTAAATATTGCCGTTACCAAATTGACACATTTAACCAATTTGGGCAGTTTGTTGCCAATTTGCAGCGAATTGGTGGTGAAAAAAGGCAAATGACAGTTTGCTGTTTCGGAGGTGTTCGGAAAGTTTAGCTTCTTTGATGTAAATGATGTAAAATTGAACTCATTTAGACGAGACAAGTTTGGGCATGACTACAAGTGAATTCAATGCGGTTGCATTAAAAGCCGCTTAACATTGTCCTTCTGTGTGTTACGACATGTGAGATAGAAAGTATAACCAAATTTCATCACACTGTCATTTTTAATTTTTGTATAAAGAAATTCATATTTCATGTTTAGACTTTCACACAGAATCACATCACATTTTTTATAAAATTGTTTGATTTTAAATTAAAAAATAGATAAGTCAATTCAACTTTGATGACCATCCAAAGGAATCGCGATCTTATTGCTGTAATAAGCGTCAAAAGTGTTTTTTATGCACAAAAAACAAAAAAAAATCAAATTAAAATTTATATTTATTTTATTGCAACTGTGGTCGGATAGAATGTGTGATGAAATTAGAAACAAACCTAAAAACAAAATGTAGTACGACATGTCAAAAAAATCAAAACAGATTCGAACACACTTTCTTTTTCGTTGTTTACAACATCCCACATTCGATCACACATTAAAAATTTTTGCATGTCGTAACACACAGTAGGACAATGTAAAGCGGCTTTAAGCTGAAATGCAATGCAAAGACCTTTCTAAAGTGATGTATTCGTGGCTATAGAAGTTTCAATTCAATTATCTACGGTGAATTGTATTTATTGAAAAAAATTTGGGATTGAGTTTATTTTTATGATATCTATTTTTACTTTATCAAATTTTTGGCCTTTGAAAATTATTATTTATTTAAAAATACACTTTTCAGAATCCACAAAAAATCAAGTCAAATTATTCTGTCGTTTATTTTTCTGTAGTTTATTTTTTACGGCGGTTTTTTGTCGCTGGGGCTCATATGCAACCCAGTGTGCCATGTGCGTTATACCATCGAAGTGTGCCGAATAAGGATAAAGGGTCAATTTGAAATCTTTTTCAATAGTTTTATATGAAGCGCAGATTTAAATAAACGTTACTATTGTTATCACTCCGTTTGCAAGCTTTCGCCTCGTTATAATGACATTCAACTCCGGTCTCATTAATGTCTATTATAAACAGTCTCGCGCAAACTTGTATCGTCTAAATGAAACCATTTTTACATCGTTCCATGACAAAAAGCTAAACTTTCCTAACGCTTCCTAATTACTTATTAATTCACCACGTTTCATAGTGTTTCATCGGTTTAACTCCCCGTGTAGTTCGCCGTATGTTGTTTACGCGGCTAAAGAAGTTTCACTTCAAAAATCTTTGATATTAATATTAGGTTTTGTATGCATAGTTTTCACTTTAGAATTTGGTCTTTCATTGTTCTCAATTTTATAAAAAAAAATTCTAATATATATATCATCAACCTATTTCTAATACGACGCAAGTTTGGAAAAAATGGAGCAAAACGCGCGCATGAGTCTATTTTTGCTCTCATTTCTCCCGTGGTTTTGTTGTTCTATCATGTTTACAAATCTAGAGCAAAAAGTCTACGAGAAACTTCAATCCATTTTTGCCTATCTCATTTCTAAACACTAATATTAAAAAAAAAAAAATAAAACAAGTAACTTGAAATGCCTTGATTAGATTAAAATGGGTTACAACAAAACCAAGTTACTTCAGTACTTTTCAGCACTTTACTTAAACGAAGTGAATGCGAAAAAATTCACTTAAAAATACCGCAATCGAAAAATTATTTCCAAAATTTACTGAAAATTTTTCTTAGTCACATCTTCTTCTTCAAACGTATCGAATATAATAAAAAACAGGGTACAATGTCGTCACTTGAAAAAAATTTCGATTTAATTGAAAATTTGAAAGTAATAATGTATCAAAAATTATATGATAAGTTCCTTGAAGTTTTTTTTGGAAATTATTACAAAAATATAAGTATACTCTCCAGTGATTTTTGCGATAATAACGGAGAAAGTAAAATTGATTTTAGTCCTGCATCGTCGTACTATGATCCTGATTTTGACCCACAAATGAAAAAAGGTGACGAAGAAGAGCTCATGGACAATCATTTCATGGATACTCGATCTGAAGATTCTCAAACAATCTTTTCCAATCGTACTACAAAGGATTCTCAAACATTCGTTTTCAAACATTCAATTGCCGAAAAAAATGAAATGCAAAATTTTCAAAAGAACTCGAAAAGGATTATTGTAATTTTTTATAAAACTTCCATCGAAACCGATGCAAAATTTTTTGAATGCACATTAGTTCATCAAAAAGATCTTCTGAAATTTTCAAATATGTACAATTAAAGGAAATCGTGAAAAACCCATCTAAAAAGAAGGATATTATAGATAAATTAATTCCTTTAATACATGATAACACAAAAATTAATTTTTGGGAAGATTTTAAGGAATGTGCAGATTCTAAGGATCTTTCTATTGGTTTTACAAGCCATGAGTAAATACCAACATTCATGAATTTATTTATATGTTCCATTAATTTTGTTAAAAATAGTATCAAATGATTTTTTATTGAGTTTAATGAATAGATTTATATATAATTTACTTAATATGAAATTATATATTATTTATTTAATTATAATAATAAGATACTTAATTAAAATTGTAACAAATGTTCAACTTATTTTCAACTTATTGATATTATACAACAAAACCAAGCAACTTTAAAGTTACTTGATTTTGAAAAAACAGCAAAGAATAAAGTGTTCTAAGAAACATATAAATGTTTTATTTGCTTTCAAGTAACTTCATAGTTGCCTGGTTTTGTGAAAAAACAAAAATCTTGTTTATATGAAATGAAAAAATATATGACAAAAATTTTCTCAGTATCTTAAGTTCGACTGAATTGTTAAAAAACTGCAACGCAAAATAATTTGGCTAGCACAAGTTTCAAAAATTTCGACTCTTAACTCTTCAATAATTTGAAAAAACTTAAAAATCTTATATACGGAAAGATTATATCCTATAACACAATACCTCAATTTCTCACAATTTTCAAAAAACAAGTTATAAATATGATATATTGACACCTGAACAAGTATTTTTTAAGGAGTAACCTGGCATAATAAAATTTTGTCATTGTATACACACTATACTTATACCCTACAGTTGAAAATAAAATTTATTTATGATATATAAAGTGGTGAACAAAACATATAAAATTAAAAGCGCCATGAATTTTTTAAAAAAATTCCATTAGCAGTATATGTGATTAAAACAATAAAAAATTTTTTTTTGCGTATTATTTTTCCGAAAAATATATTTGTAATTTTCCAAAATTATATCTATTTTTATTGAACTTATACACATTTTTAAACATTAAAATAAACAAAATTTTGAAGGCGTCAGGTACCCTTAAACGTTAATAATCGCTATTATTCCAAATGTTGACTTACGCCATATTAGAATAGGCCAACGATAAAAAAGTTTATTCCTTAATGACACCGAAAAGGAAATTTATACAAATACAATTTTTTTTATTTAATATTTTATTAAATTATTATTTTTCTTGTTTTTTTATTAGCAAAATCGGTAATTACATTTAGGGTGCTCACAGTTCTGTATTATCTGCTCTGTTTACTTTGCCGTTTATTCACTTTAGAACATTTTAGCACGTGTTAACTTTGATTGTTTTTGTTTTACGTACAAACTTGAGATACCACTTGTTGCTAAAGTTATCTCATAATTCTTCCTTTCCGTTCATTCGAGGCATGTTTATGAACAAATTTCAAATTTTTGAAAACTATTTTTGCAATTTAGCTCCAAAACACAAAAAGAGGTGCTCACAGTTCGATCTAAATAGCTTTCTAAAGTTGTCAGGTGTTAACTTTAGAAGCAAACTGTGAATTCCTTAATTGTAAAAGTCTATTTCATTACTTTACTTGTATTCTATAGATAATATGGCAAGATTTTGTAGGCGAGACGTACTCATTGTAGTTCTAATGTAGGTTTTTATGAATAAAAGCTTAGAATAAAGCTTAAAAGTATAACAATGTTTGGAACTGCGTTTTCTAGACTTAATTTAAAAATAAATTTTAAAAGTTCAAGTGGACCTTTCATACAAGAATCAGTTTCTTTGTGAGCTATAGAAACAATATGCTGGAGTATTTTTCTCTCAACGAGAAACTCTTCATTGTCAATTTCTTCGTGACAGAATTCATTCAGTTTACATTCCAACTTATCATTCAGGAGAATCAAAGGAGTAAGAATTGCAAATTTTTCAGCAAGAGCATGAAGCTGCTGAAACCTTGTGGTCATTTCTCAAAATCAGTTCTTGAAAATTAATAATTAAATTATTAAATTAGACAATGACCTTTATCAGTTTAGACCACGCCTAACTCCTCTCCAAAGTGATTTTATTAAAACAGTGAAATCCCTTAAAAAATCAAAAAACATTATAATAGATACGACGTAAAATTATACGCATAAGTTTTATTTCTTAATATGCTCTCTGAACTTACAATTCGCCATAATCAAACCAAAATTCCGCCTTTCTCCCACACTCAATACATCAAAGCACAAAACAGCTATTTTTACCAAATATACCTAAGTTGAAAAACGTAATTCTGTTAAACCACTTTTCTACTGGGCATTTCCACTGACAAGTTAAAGCACTTAAAAACTCAAAAAACTTTGAGTTACTCGAAAACACCAGTTATTCAATGCTTGTTTCAAGTCGCAGCCGAGTTACTCAAAAATTCAACTACTCGCACATGCCTAAATATTATGTCTTTTTTTATTTCTTTGGCGACTAATTTTGAGACTCGAAAAACGATTTTACATTTTGGTTGTGCTCAATACGAAGCTCATAAATATAGTTACATTTACTGTGGTGGCCAAATTTATTCATTAAGTTTAGTTCTTTCTTTTGTTTGTACACCTTAAAATGATAATGTACACATATTTATTTTGTAAAAGCCTTTATTTAGCTTCAGTGCCGCCCCTAAACTATTGCCGCCCGGGGCGGACCGCCCCCCCGCCCCCCCCACGGTACGCGGCTGCACAATTATATTAGAGAATGATCAGTAATATGTTCAACAAAAAATTCGTACGTTCAGTAATACCTTCGACGAAACATGAGTACGTTTAGGAATATTTTTGACGAAAAATTAGATCGTTCAGTAATATTTTTGACGAAATGTCAAAATAGAACAGCTGTTAAATAAAGTAATTTGTGTTTTGTAATTTGAGTGCTTGCGTTCTTTAAGTTACAATATATACAAAATATTATAGGGTATGAAGTGTTCAACCAAGTATAGGCCGGAAAAGATGCTGAGCTTCGTAGTAAAAGAAAAAGTACACACGTATTTGCAGAAATGGCTGCAGCCTTACATACGAATGGCATAGAAGTGACGGTGGAAGAAGTTGGCAATGAAATTTTGAATCTTACAAAACAAAAAGTTGGTATTAAATCAATATTCCGCAACTTTTAATTCAATTCAACCTTAATTTTTTAGGAGTGAAAAACAGGAAATTGGCCTAACTGTGGTACACCAAATAATCGACACCCAACGTTTAAATAGTGCATTTTATTTCATGTTTAAATATAAAATAAATTAAACAAACGACTTGCCATAATCTGCTTCAGAAGAAAAATATGACGAGACCAAATAAAGTTTCTATGAGCGCCTTGAAGATGCATACGAGCGCTGCCCCCGCCATGACATTAAAATCTTGGTTGGTGACTTCAACGCCAAGGTGGGCAAGGAAAAATATTTGGTCCAACAGTCGGACCATGACAACACATCCGATAACTGAATGAGCTTGATTGACTTCGCCACAGCACGAAACGTTGTCGTTGAATATTTATCAAGAATCCCAATATTTATATGGCCACATGGCTGTCCCCTGATAAAAAACGCTCAACCAAATTTATCACGTTTTGATTGACGGAGGGCACTCTTCTAGTGTACTAGACGTACGCACGATCGTCGGTGCAAACATAGACTGGGATCACCATCATGTCGCAGCCAAGGTCCGCACACGGCTGTGATCAGCTTAGAATGCTCGCCATCTGCTTCAAGAAAACACTCCTCCGATCAACGATATATGCTAGTGGACGCACATGTCCCACTCTATGCGTACGGCTGCCGAAGAGGCGTTAGGCTATCACCGCCCTCGCCGAAACCAGTGGCACGACTAAGAGTGTCGCTACGTGACTGCAGAAAAGGACGCCGCCTACAAAGTCACCCTGCAGTTGGTTGTAACACGTGCTGCTATGGAGCGATACCGTGAGAAGAGGAGGGAAGAGAGACGCCTGCTCAGGCGAAAAACAAGAGGCAGAAATGCGGGAGTGCGAGAAAATTGAGATGCATGGCGACAGGAATGAGAATCGAACATTTTTCGAAAAAATAAGACACCTCTCAACTAACAAAATTCCTTCCAATTCAAGATTAATAGTATGATTAAGTGCTGTAAGCGTTTTATAATCCTTAAAATTGGAAGAAATTATTATTTATTTATTTGCTACGCCTTAGGCTTTCTAGCACTATAATAAATTAAAAATACAAAATTTCAATACCATTGTATAAAGCAAAATAAAATGAGGATTAGTGAATTATCAAAAGAATACAAAACACATTAATAATAGAATATAATATTTTTAAATTAACATTATAATATGTACAAATAAATTTTAAGATATTTTAAAATATTGAACAGCGAATAACATTGTGGTACAAGGCAAACATGGTTATGTTCGCCCCCACTTAAAATAGCATGGTGTCGGCCTAGAACGGTGGGAGGTATCGAGACAAACAAGGTCTGTACGCCACACTGATAAGCATTTGCATATATATATAATATAAATCGTTCTGTCATTACTAAAGCCAATGAAATCCTGGCTTAGCATGGTGGTATTTCGGCAACTTGGTCATATGTACCACACCAATTTCACTATATACAACGAAATGGTAGATAACGTAGGCACTAAGACAACTAGTATCATTGGCCAGTTATATCAATATATATACAATACAAATCGTTGTTGCATGGTTGTAGGAAAAAATCCAAAATGTGCAACCAGTGCGGTACGGCTGAAAAATGAATTAACATTCACCAAGCATGTTCGATAAGAATAATTGAGGTCAACAGGTTCAGGTTCATTCATATTAGTGTAGTTAAATGTAGTTTTATATCCATCACTAGTGAAAATTATGCATCCTTGGAAAAAGCGTGATCAGACTCAGCGGCGGTACTGCAGGTTATCTATAATTTTATGTTTAATTGAGTACATGGATTCATTTAAAGTAATAACATCTGAAACGAAATTAAAGTCTCCGCAAGCGCTTCTTAGTGGTTAATTTTGTAAGTAATTAGTTCTACAAAAGTTCATAAAAAGTAGCTAAAAAGACCTTCCAGGACGAAGAGGAACATTAAAGTAAATTTCACTAAGTAAATATGGACTGTTAACGTATCCATGTAAAAGTTATATAATCCAACAACATTTAGCATAATTCTCCTATTTTTTAAAGAAGGAAGATTAATAACCTGCAATCGGTATTCATAAGAAGGTAAATTAAAGTTTGAATCACAATATAGATCGCGTAAGCAGAATAGAAGAAATTGTTTTTGAACAGATTCTATATCGTCAATGTAACACCCATAACGTGGGCACCAAACAATTGAAGCGTATTCTAGAATGGGCCTTACTAACGATGTGAATAAGGTTTTTGTTATAAAAGGATCATTAAACTTTTTAGACCATCGTTTATTAAATCCTAGAGTACTATTAGCTCTGCTAATAGCTTTATTAATGTGAATGTTAAAGCGAAGTTTGGTGTCCATAGTTACTCCGAGATCAACGAAAACATCTAAGAACTCAAGTGTATAGTCACCTATTTTGTAATAACTTCGAGAAGGTTGCCTCCGAAAAAAAGTCATGTGTTTACACTTCTTCAAATTGAGCTTCATGCAGTTAATTTCGCACCAGTTACAAAGATGGTCAAGATCGGTTTGAAGGAAACAAGAGCCGTGCTCATTTTGATAAGAAAGAAAAAGTTTAACATCATCAGCGTATAGCAAGATATTACTATGCTTTACCACAGATCATAAATCATTTACATAAAGTAAAAACAATAAGGGACCAAGATGGCTTCCTTGAGGTACACCAGAAGTAACAAGAAACGCATCTGAATTTACGAGGTTAAATATAACGCTTTGCGTTCTATTTAATAAATATGATTCAATCCACCGCACCAAATGCGTTGGAAAACCAAGAAGAGACAGTTTTATAACTAACAGCTTATGATTTACAACATCGAAGGCTTTACTAAAGTCTGTATAAATAACATCTGCTTGTTGACCTTTTCCAAAATTTTCTACAGTTTTAAATGTAAATTCTAGAAGGTTAGTAACAGTAGATTTCCCAGATAAGAATCCATGTTGGAATGGAGATATTAAAGATTTAACGCTATGTGATAATTGTGTGGTTACAATAGCCTCAAAAAGCTTAGGAAGAGCACTGAGCTTTGCAATTCCCCGATAGTTGTCTATCAAAGACCTTTTGCCAGATTTATGAAGCGGAATAATAAAAGAAGATTTCCAAGCCACTGGAAAATAGCAAGATTGCAACGATGCTTTAAAAAGCATAGTAATTGGAACTACAAGTTCTTCACAGCAATATTTCAATATACATGAAGGAATATTGTCAGGCCCAAGTTGAAACTGTGTTAATATCAATTATTGGGGAACAAATATCGCCAGGGTGCACATTTAAAGAATAACTTAAACTATCATAAGAAACAGATGAATAAGTAGTGTTAAAGAATTCTGCAAAAAGGTTACATATAGTTATATCAACATCCGACTCAAATGTTTTATATTTCATAAAAGAAGGATATGAATTTATCTTACGTTTAGTATTAACAAAGTTCCAAAAAGATTTTGCATCAGACTTGGTATTTAATTTGACTTTTGTTAAATATATGTCATAGGATTGCCTACATAAAAGCCGGTAGTTGTACTTAATTGAAGTATAAGAAGCAAAATCACAAATACTATTAGATTTTAGATATATTTTTATATATAATTCCTCTGTACATGGCTTTGTCACTGAACTCCTCTTAAACGGCTGGACCGATTTGGATGAAATTTGGTGAGAGCATGCGCCTGGGTCTGTAGATGGTTTGTATTTAAGTTTGACCCAGTAGGTGGCGCTCTTGTTGTTGTGGGAGTGTTTACAGGGGTATTTGGGATTATAGCTCAGAAACCAATTGAGAAATCGTCATGATTTTTTCACTACACCATTACTTTTTATGCATACAAAATTACAAAAAAGTAAAATTAATAAAAATAAACAAAACGTATAAACCGTTTTTAAATTTTAACGATAGAAACTTTGAACAAACCCTACATTTATGCATATCATAGGAAAGAACATTAAAAAAGCAATTTTTGTTTTTAAATATTTTTTGAACAACAATTATTTTTATCAAAGTTTTTAGCGAAATAAAGAAATTCGTAAAGGTTTTTTTTGGAAGATTATAAAAATTAGAAGAAAAACGAAAATGCAAAAATAGAGGATTGATTGGACGGCCAAGTAATCAAAATTTTAAGCATTCGTTATTCACTTTCAAAGTCAGCACTTTCATTTTTTATTGCTTTTTTTTTCTATTTCAACAAAAAATAAAATAAGTACTAAAAACTTTTTGTGTATTTCAGGTGCGAAAGTTTTTTTGGAGTCAATTTATTGGAAATTTTAAGCAAATTGCATGTTCTTATAGAAAACGAAATTTATCTTAAAAAGGACATCTAAACCAAGAATGTTACTTACCACAAAGGTATGCGACTACCAAATTGAAATTGCAATAACATAACTTTGAAAACATGGCATGGTATGCATGGCAAATTACACTGGTTTACAAATAACGAAAAGTTGTTTGTACTTTGAATGCCACTATCCTTTTCTCATTATTAAAAGAACAATAAAAATGAAGAATATATGATTTTATTACAACAACCTTTAGTTCTCATTTTTTTTTTATGGCAATAAAATAAGTCCAAATGCATAAATTGATAATCACACAATTTGGGTGATTTCGTTCCATTAAACACAACTTTTTCATTTCTCAATAGATTTTCTTCAACAATAGCTTATTTTTTTTGGAAAAATAAAGGCTTTTAGTAAAAAATATCAAAAGTAATAAAATATTTTGATTTCTTAACGAAATTTGCAACTATTTTGTTTTTTTTTGGAAATTTTTCTGAAAAATAAAAAAATCCCCGAAATTTGAATTTATTCCGCCAAAACTAACAACTCGACCAAAAAATGGTGTTTGCATTGCTTGTAAGAAATTTTATTAGCTTTTATTTGATATATCATTTGTTTGATTACTGTTGTTGGTTCTGGAGATATATGCAATCAAGTGGAACCAACTTTTTTTTTTCGTTGAAAACCCTACAGTGGGCAATATCTCGAAAACGGAGTGACAGAAAAAAAAAATAATTTTTTTTTCGGAATTAGCGACCGATTTTACATGAGAAAAGGATAGTGGCATTCAAAGTACATATTGGCTGTAAGCCAGTGTTATTTACCTTAAATATTTAAGGTGTTGGATGAATCTGAATTGGATGAGGACTTTAGTATATTTGGCGATGCCAAAAAATGTCAAAAATTTGGGTTTAAATGGTTAAATATAAAGGGTGTTTTTTTAAGAGCTTGCTGATTTGAAATATAAATAAAACACATGCCAAATTATGAAATGTCCAAAAAAATTTTTTATTTGGTAGATCATTTCTTGGCATTTAACATTTTAATATTATTTTGGGCATATGGCCACCACGACTATTTTGCACAAAGGTCATTCTGGAGGTCCAATTTTCGACCACCTTTTCAAGCATTTAAGGGCATATTTCAGCAATGACACGTTGAATATTGGTTTCCAAAGCGTCAATCGTTGCTGGTTTATCCACATAAACCAATGACTTCACGTATCCCCACAAAAAATAATTTTTATTTTATTTTGTATTTGGAAGCAAATTATATTAAATAGTATAATGATAATATAGTTAAGATATTTTCATTTTAGTTAGATAGATAGATAGATTTATTAAACATTAAAAAAACTTAATTATAGCATATATAAATGTGAAGTAATTTTAAAGCCTGCATTCTGTAATTCTCGAGGAATTAGAGGCAATGCAGTTCACAATTAACATTTTATAGATAACATGGGTAATTCAAAATAAATAAGAACAAATTTAATTCTTATAAAATAGAAAATACAAGTTGACATATTAGATTTATGTATTTGGAAAGGACAAATTAAGAAGCCACGAATTCATCTGTTTAAGAAAAGCAAATTTAGCAGGAAGGCACCTTAAATTGCTTGGAAGGCAATTGAACAGTCTGGGGGCTATAGACGTATAAAAAGACAAGAAGTGTTGCAAGCTATGTGGTGGAACATGAGCCATGTTTAGGTGATTTATTCTCAAGTTATAATTAGAACAGGATCTATTTATTAGGTATCCGGACTTTATAAAAAATATTTTCAACACCTTGTAGAAAAATAAATGTTTCATGGGTAAAATATTAGTTTGTTTAAATAGTGGTGAGCTACTTTCTAGACGTTTTCTATTACATATAATGCGAACGACATGTTTTTGTGCAGTTTGTATTGGATAAACTTTATTGTTATGCAAACCTCCCCAACATACCAACCCATATTCTAGTTTCGAATGGAAAATGCCATAGTAAATACAGGTTAGCAATTTTACCGAACAACAATTTTTTAAATGATACATCTGCCTTGTTGCTGCTATTAAATACTTTTTAAGAGCAGTTGTGTGATCGATCCAATTTAGTTTCCAATCAATAATTAATCCTAGGTATTTAAAACTATTTACACAGTCAATGCGAAAGCAATTTGTGGAACAAGAACCGGATCCAACATAAGTGTGGATGGTATTTTGTGAACCGCAAATGTCTTTACAAACCGAGTACTTTCCACAGTTTGCACAGTGAAATGTGAAATTGTTAAGTTCAACTTCTTTTCCACCAACATTAAAAATCATAATTTTTGTTTTGTCACTTAGGACCAATTTGTGAGTTGTGAACCAGTGCCTTAAAATTTCCAAATCGTTATTTACTGCAACAATAAAATTATACACTGTGTCACACGTATATGTACAAGCCATATCATCTGCAAACGCGATTTGTTGACTAGAGAATTTTTGCGAGAAGAGTGAATTTATAAATATTAAAAACAAGATAGGAACCAGTACTGACCCTTGAGGGACGCCAATTTTTACGTGTCTATAGGAGCTAAAATGATTGCATATTTTCACTCTTTGAACTCGGTTGGTCAAATATGAAGAAAACCATTTATAAATATTGCCTCTGAAGCCACACTTATACAATTTGTTAAGCAGAATTTTGTGATCAACCGTATCAAAAGCTTTAGTTATATCAACAAAAAGAGCTGCCGATATCTTCTTACAATTTTAACTGGAATAAATATTCGAACAAAAGAGCAAAAGAGCATCTTCAGTGAACAGACCTGGTCTAAAGCCAAATTGACTACTATTGAAAAATGTGTTTTTATTCAAGAAGTTCAGCATTCTGGTTTTGACAGCTTTTTCAAATATTTTAGAAAATGTAGAAACTATCGAGATTGGTCTATAATTATTGAGAACACACTTATCACCTTTTTTAAAAAGGGGGAATACTTCTGCATTTTTAAGACAATCTGGAAAAATTCCTGATTCAATACTTTTATTGAATAAATGGCACAATACATCTACGATATTGAAAATTATATTTTTAATAAATTTACTAGAGAAACTGTTTGCAGTACAAGAATTTGAATTTTTTAGAGACATAATAACTTTGTAAAGCTCCAGGGAGGACATTGGCTCAAAAAAAAATTGTTATCTAGATTTTCCTCTTTATCTACACAGTTACAAGAACTGGTCTGCAAGCCGTTGTCTGTTACAACAGCTTTTCCAATGTTTGAAAAATATTCATTAAAGATGTTTGCTTTATCTTCTAGATTTGAAATTTCATTATTATTTACTTTTAAATTTGGAATATTAACGGCTTTTTTAGTTTTGCTTAGTATGTTATTTACTAGATCCCATTCCTTCTTTGCGTTTCCTTTTATATTAGTAAATTCATTTAGATAGAAATTATTTTTAGCTATAAGAGTCTCTTTGGAAATTTCTTTGCTATAATTTCTATAGTTTACTTTCATATTGGCATTAGTTGGATTTTTTACACATTTTTTATAGATCCTGTTTTTAATTGTTATTTTATGCACACGGTTAAAAATGTTGGACTAGTTTTTAATCCAAACTTTGGTTTAAAGGAATTTTGAATCCAAAAAGTACTATTTTTTATTCTATACTTTAGTTTAATTTGTTTTTAATCCAAAAAAGTTTAAGTTGAAGACTATTTTTGGACTACAAATAATAAGTCTTAGATGAAATAACTCTGAAAAATTGCGATGGTGATCAAATTCACGTTGACGATCTTCCCCAACAGTTTAGAAACTGCTTCTACATAAATATAAATCGAAAAGGTAAGTTTTGCTTATATCGAAACTTAATTTTCCACATCCAAGCAAAAATTAAAATTGTTGAACTCAGACTGAACTCAGGCAGAACAAGGCATAATTTCAGCACAAATGCATGAGAAAGTCTGAACAACGGTGAAACAGCGGGTACGGTGAACTGATTCAGGGGCTTTACTCTGTATCGCGATTCGAAAGGCAATGCGATTCGAAAATTAAATGCGATTCGAAAGTTAAATCTCAAAATGTTACTATTTCGCATTAGTGACAGTGACTTAACTTATCGTTTCAACAAATATTCAGTTAAAGATAGCATAACTGGCTTTTAAACGTTAAAAATGCGAAAATCAGTGTGAAGAAATAGAAGAAATGTCAAAATATTTAATGCGAAAGTCGAATTGCAGAGTGTCAAATTTCCGAATTCGAACAATTTAGCTTTCGAATCGCGTTGCAGAGTAAGGCCCCAGGCAACGGCCGTACAGCAGCCATTCAAACTAACAAAACATAACTTTTTGTTGAATACGACATTTGTTGATATTATAAACAGTAATATTTTTATTATGAAACAATAAAATAAAATTTAAAATAAAAGGCTAATGTTTTCTTTAAATTGCGTCTTCAACTCAAATTTGGATTTTAAAAATTTTTCAGTTTGCAAACTTCTAAACTATTTGAAGATTAAACTTTTGTCTTTTCGGTTTAGAAAATGTAAAACCTTTGTGGATTTACAAGTAATCATCTTCGGATTACAATATTTTAAACTTTTTTGGACTAAAATCTTATCCTTTTTGGATTATTATATTTTATACTTCCTGTGGATTAAAAATTATTCCTTTTTGGATTAAAAATTTAAAACTTTTTTCGGATTAAAAGATTCTTTTGGATTGGAAAATTTAAAACTTTTCATTGGATTAAAAAGTAATCTTTTTTTGGTCGTGTCCTATATGTAATCCAAAAAAGATTAAAATTTAGCCCAAAATTTTTAACCGTGCAGTAATTCTGAGGTCATCCATGGCTTAAGTCTTTTCTTTTTATTTGAGACGGTATTCTTAACGTTTATTGTACAGTGGCCAACATGGTGGGTTAAAGTATTTATAAAGTTGTCGAATGCTATTGATGGATCAGATTCCATGTATACTCTATCCCAAGATTCATATAGAAGGATATTGTTTAACTGTGTAAAATCTGTATGTTGTAGAAACCTGAGGTGGACTTTCTATTTTATGATTTGCAATATTTTCAAAATTTAGACAAGTAAAACAATGGTCTGATAAGTAGAGAATACAAACAGAGCTTCTAACTGCACGGTTAAAAATCTTGGAGTAAATTTTAAACTTTTTTGGATTACATATAGGACACGACCAAAAAAAGATTACTTTTTAATCCAATGAAAAGTTTTAAATTTTCCAATCCAAAAAGGATTTATTTTTAATCCGCAAAAAGTTTAAAATTTTTTAATCCAAAAAGGAATAATTTTTAATCCACAGAAAGTTTAAAATATTATAATCCAAAAAGGATTAGATTTTAGCCCAAAAAAAACTTTAAATTATTGTAATCCGAAAAGGATTATTTTTTAATCCACAAAGGTTTAACATTTTCTAAACTGTATTAGGCGGTATGTGACAGGGCAACGTCTGCGCTGGAATACTAATGCTCCTATAATTTTGGAGAAAATCATTGCTGGTCATAACAGATTTTAGATTCAACGTCAGCATTAAATTATTCGTACAATGCATATACATAATGCTTACACATTTTTAAGTTGAAATTCATTCAATTCATTCATTACTTCATTAAATTAATTTGACGTAAATAGGGTTTTTCACTCACAACATGTACTGATCATCAATGGTTTTCCGTTTTGACTCAGCTAAATGTAAATTAATAATCCAAGCATTGAGCAATAATGCAACTCTTAAAGAACGAGTATGTTATACAAAACCTTATAGAGGTAAATAATAAAGTTCTTATATTGCCATGAACTTCACTATTTATACGTTAAGGGTAATTATGCAAATAGGCAATGCCTTATAAGTGGTATAAGCCGTATAAGTTTATCAACCTTATAAATGAACTGCATGGAGAACCGTTTGCACAAACGAGACATATTTGCTCTACGATTTAAGGTTGGAAAAAATATTACAACACTGGTTTTCATGTAAGCATGCTCATTGACGTTACATTTTTCCGTTTCGTTCCTTTTCGTTTTGTGTCGTAAGTGAGCATCAGCCTTTAGGGGAGCAATCGATCTGACAAACTTATACCAGCAATCAGCTGTTTATAGGCATGCTGAAAGTTGACTGTTAAAAGTTAACAGCTGACATATCTCTGCAAATGCACAATCGATTTTAGGGGACTTTCACACAATCTGCCTGATTAAAATAACTAATTGCCCAAGATATTAGATTGCTGCTTTGCATGAAAACTCTTATTATGTATTATAAAACACTGTTTAATGTTATAACATGTTATAATGTTAATGTTATTTGGTTTAGATTTTATTAAAAACTTTGTTTCATTTATTTTATAAATTTTAATAAACTTAATTTAATAAACTTCGGATGCTTTAACAACTATATTAAGCGTAAATTTCGTAGTAGTAGAAGTTTTCAATCTTAGGTAACATAAACACTCTTTCCTGAAAATATTACTTTAATGTAAATTTGTAGTCCAAAAATAGTCTTAAACTTCAACTTTTTCGGATTAAAAACAATTAAACTAATGTATGGAATAGAAAATAGTACTTTTTGTATTAAAAATTCCTTTAAACCAAAGTTTGGATTAAAAACTAGTCCAAAATTTTTAACCGTGTGAGATCTGCTTTGATTTATTTAGACGCACAAAAATATGATCAATACAAGTTTCAGAAGAGTTTGATATACTAGTTGGCTGATTTATGCAACATTCAAGACCATATGAGGAAAGCAAAAACAAATAGTTATCCACAAAAACTGAAACCTGTAAGATATTTATATTAAGGTCACCTAAGACTATTAAATTATCAGATTTATCATTCAATTAATTCTTTTAAAAAAATTTCTTTCGATGTCCCTTCGTGAAACCTATAAATGCATATAAAAGAAAATGTCTGGTTGTCAATTAAACAATTGACCTTCAATACATCTGAACTCATAAGACTCAAACCTTTGGACTCACAATATATATTTTCAACAACAAAAGCCGCAACACCTCCAGAACCGTATTTGCCATTACAATTTGCATACAATTTATAACCTGGTATGTTAAACAAAGACTGCTTCTCTTCATAAATCCATGTTTCAGTCAAAAAGATGAAATCGGGTTTCTTGATGAAAGAATCAAGATGCAATAAGAAAGTATCAAAATTTTTTCGCATGCTTCTAATATTTTGTAAGATTATATAAAAGTTGTTTGTGTTTATGTTTGGGTTATAAAGAATTTTGTTGTAATTTGTAGCAGAATTTTGTAACACTGTTCATATTTATTTAAATTTTAAAAATAACTATTATTAAATAATCTTTTTTAGATCCTCGAACGAGTACAAAGCAATAACTTTTTCTCCTTCCTTTTTACCCATAAAAATCCTGCCTTCTTTTACCAAAACAAATTTAAAGTTTTTGTCTTTTTTAAGTTTTTGAGCAGCTTTCAAAAGATCCCTAGTAAAATCTGATAAGCTATCATTTATATAAATATTATTGTAACTATCACTACCAAAACATCTGGAGCACAAATTTTTCTTATTTTCAAATTTTTTCTTCAATACTTCTTTCTTTTTTTGTAGAGAGACGAATTTAACACACAAAATATCCGTTGAAGCATTGCTAGACGAAGATTCTCCGCTCTTTCTAAGTTTTTTGACGTAGCACTCGTCAATATGCTCATCAGAAATGTTGACATTCAAGCCCTTTGAAAATATGTTCAGAGCTGAATCTCGTGCGTTGTTGTTTTGCTAATTTGGAACTCCAACAATTTCAATGCATTTGTCGCGATTTTTTTGTTGAAGAAAACATACCTCATTTTGCAGTACTCTTGCCGTAAAGTGTCTATTAAACTTAGAGCATTAGCATTCATGGTTTTAAGAGCAACAATTTCTTTGTAAACCAGCTCCAGAGTGATCGTTATCATATTTCCATCTGGATTCACTAAGATTTCTGCATTATTGTTGTTGCTGTTATAATGACGATGTTGTTTGTGCTGTTGATACTGATGATTTCTTGACTCTTGCTGCTGCTATTGTTGTTGTTGTTGTTGTTGTTGTTGTTTTTCTTGTTGTTGTCCTTGTTGTTGAGGGTGCTGATCGACGTTTTCCCTTTGAGTATGAGAGAGGTGATGAATAAGCTGTTGCGATTTTTGCTGTTGTTGTTGTTGCTGTAGCAGTTGTCGTTGTTTAGTCTGTTGTTGAAGAGGCTAACTTTTATCATTTTGAGTTAACGGAGATGGTGCAAAAGAATTATCTGTGCTTGTTTTTTCGCGTTCATTTTCGCCAGTTGCTGGTTGTTGCCGAAAGGGAGCATGCGGTGGAGAACGAAGCGACGCGCGCCGAGCAGCAGTGCAAGTCTTACAAATAAAATTTTTGCTAGCGTTTGCATAAATTCAATGTCACTTTGTGTTATATTCACGCAACTGCACTGATAAAATTCATTACAATTGTAACACTTTATTTTATCGTGCGTTCGTTCCACTTTTGAATTACAAACGCAAGGCATTTTAAACGCGATAGGAGTTGTATATCAGAAAAAAATAAATAATGTTCCTTGAACACAAAACATACGTGTTGACCCCACGGCAGTTGAACACATATGATGAACACATATGATCAAGTGGCGTCAAATCACACGAACGCGGGGGCCAATTCACCTGTTCATTTCTCGAATTTATGTTGATGTTGAAATGTTATTTCAATAAGTCGATTGTTTCGCCCGCAGTATGACAAGTGGCACCATCCTGTTGAAACCACATTTCGTCCACATCCATATCTTGAAGATTTGGCAACAAAAATTCATTGATCATGGTTCTGTATCGATTTCCATTAACGGTAACGCGTCGTCCTTCCTCATTTTTAAAGAAATAAGGACCGATGATTCCACCAGCCCATAGACTGCACCAAACAGTACATTTATCGGAATGCATTGGTAATTCTTGAACAACGTGTGGATTTTCTATGCTCCAAATACGGCAATTTTGGTAATTACGTTCTGTATGGTGGTCTCAGACAGACGATTATGTGCACCATAAAATTAACGAAGTACTCTATAAACATTTTTAGTTAAACGCTGTTTTTGAAAATAAATTTCCACGATTTGGAAGCGTTGTTCTGGAGCTAACCTATTCATGATGATTTGCCAATCAATACTGAGTAGAGACGTCACTTTAAACTGTCAAAACAACTGTCAGACAATAGAGAAATCCATATTAAAAAAATACCTCATAAAAAAACACCCTTTAAAAACGTGGCGGTTGAGGCACAAACTCTGTGTGGCTTTGGCGCCGAAGGGAATAGGTTTCACCTCTGCAGATAATGACATACCCCAGAGAATTATGAGTTCCATGAAAAGCTTCTTGAAAACATGCTCTTTAGCCGTTCGCAGTCGGTATAAAACAAGTAGGTCCAGTTTTTGACCCATTGCGTACAAAATTTAATAAAACGCACAGCAGAATTGCTCATAAGAAGCTCTAATAATGTCCTTGCAAGGGCTAAAATTTTTTTTGATTTTTGTATTTAGAATCATTTTTGTATATAGAATTGTACACTAAAGTTGTAAGGTCAGGGTATATTAACTTTGTTCAAACGTTTGTTACACCTAGAACGAAGCGTGTCCGGTATAGAAAAGTATAAAATGGGCGTGATCCGCACATGAACACGCCCACTTCTCATGCAACCCACAATATTGAAAGGTTCATATTTCACCTCGAGAGATTTAACTTCGCATAGAAGCATTAAATATCAAAACTAAGGTGTGCACAAAAAATGGGCGTCATTTGCTCACCAACACGCCCACCTTCCATATAACCCACTATGGTAAAACCTCTATAAAGAGGTTTATATATCGATGGTTAAGCTCACTAAAGTGAAAAGTGAAAAATTTCAAATGTTCAGGAAAGTCGATTTTGTTTTTAAATTTCAATACATCTCAATACAAAACACTAATTTTAACTGTGTACTGACACGCATTCACTGGGTATGCATTTTCAATAAATTTACACAAGGTAGATATGATATTGATGGATTGAAAAATGCAGGAAGCCCATTTTCGTCAAAAGGTCACTAATCACTTTAGTGCGCTTAACCATCGCTATGTGCTACAAAGATAAAACTTGGTATGTGAGATTATTGTATCTAAAGTAAGATGTGCTCACAAAATGAGCGTCATCCGCTCATGAACAGTCCCACCTACCATACAACCCACAATATTAAAAACACTATTTGAGAGATGAAACTTTGTGTGGGAGCATTTTATATCAAAACTACCATACAGACCACATTAGTTAAATTAGTATTAATTCTACATTACAAATAATGCACGCTTTTTGATAGGTCTACGTCTATTTGTTTTAGTATTTTAATATATATTAAAATGATATAGGAGGTTTAGGGTATTTCATACTCGGGCTAGACCGACTTTAGACTTTCTTTGCTTATTTTATCTTTAAATAAAATCACATGTCACTATGTTGGTTTTCGCTAATATCCGAAACCACACAACCGATTTAAAGAAACTTTGTGAATGTATATGGTTGGTTTGAGCTTGAAAGATAGTTTTCGACCCGATAGGTGGCGCTGTTGCCGATTTTTACGAAAAGTTTTTATTATGTCAACGAATTTTTTTTTAATTTTAATCAGACTTCACCACAAATATGAATTTTCATTCAACGCTTCAATGTTTTTAATGCGATTTCAAGTATTTGCATTGGAAAATAGGGCCAAAGTTAATATTTGAACTGAGTAAACATTAATAAAAAACAAAGTTTTAAAATTATTAACCAAAAAAGTAAATTTTACCAGAAACTTTTAAAGAAAAATCTCATAACCAACACATAAAAAGCAGCAAAAGAATCGAGCTGCGCCGGGTATTATAAGCTAGTTTTTTATAGTATTTTAATTTTAAGTTTCTCAGATTTTTCAGTATACCAAGTGGGACCAGTCTGGTATACCAAGTGGGACCAGGTATAAAAGACGCTTTTCTCTGAGGAACTGAAGCTAATAAGCAATTATTGAGAGTTTTGTTAAAGACAAAAACAGCAGAATCAAGAGTTTGAGGCAATATTCTTGTAGTATTGATATAAAGTACTAATGTCCAGTTGATCATTGACAAATTATTTCTTAAAATTACATAATTTGTTCTTTTAAAATTGAACTCTGAGGGAGGAAACAAACGATTTGATATAGATTGTAAAGGAAAATTCAGTGTGATTTCAAGAACACAACAAAATTCAATATCTAAAGACTCAGATATTATTATTTCTTGTGAGAAGTGTGATGATTTAACGGCAATAAGAACGCCGCCACCATTGCAAAAGTTACCAACAATAGAGTTTCTATCTTTACGGTATATATTAAAATTGTTTGCCAGAATTTCAGTATTTAAAGTATTAGGTTTAAGGCAAGTCTCACTTAAATCAATAATGTCAAAGTGTAGACTATGGCTTGAAATGTATAAGTTTGTTAGTTTAGTATTTAAACCTCGAACATTTTGGTATAAGACAAAGAACTGAAAGCAACAATCTAGTTTTTTGGGTTCATGTTGCGAACAGGCAAGGCCAGTGAAGTTTGAGGTGGTGATTTCTGAATAAATTCATGCACCAAAGTATTTTCCGGCCAAAAACTTTGATCAATAACTTTATAGAAGAGATAACTAGACAAAGTTATTTTGAAAGAAGCAATAGTACGCTGATATTAAAATCTTAGTTCGTAAAACGAAATTTTCTCATTAAGAAGGTTTAACTTAGAGTTTAAGAAGTATAAAATATCCCCTTCGGACGTATCAGCGAGAAATGCAAAGCGAGAAACAAATAAACATTTAGCTGGCGGTATAACTACAAACTCTTTATGAACCGGCTGATTATTGCTGCTATTCGAAGTTTGTTTCGGTATAGCTCCAGTAGAAACCGAAATAGAGGTGGGTGGATCAGTATTAGAAGGTATATTGGAAGCGCAAGACTGGGCATAAGTTTTTTTGGCACCAGAAGGAGAATTATTAATTGCGTCATATGTCGTAACTGAAATAGAAGGTGAAGTTAATTCCTTATGAACAGATGCAACAGCGTTATTAAGTGTGATCTGATTTGCAGTCACAGACTGTCGGCAGATCTTCAGGTTGTAAAATTATGTTAGGCAAGATAGGATCAGAAATGATTGCATTAGTAATGCTAGAGGTCAGTGGCGAGGCTACTGCAGTCGATTTAGCAGAACTTCGAAGATTTTTGTTACTTCGTTTGCGTTTTGGAGACACAGAAGCGTCATCCAAAACCTAAACTTTTTAAACAAATTTTCGTATTCGACTAATCTTGTCTTAGCCGCCTCTAAATCCTTAGACACTTCCAAGAAGCCTCTTCTAGATTGTCTAATGAGCTTAAGAATGTCTACATCCGTAGACCTGCAATCTTCGCATGACCTACGAAGTCCCTTGCCTTCGTTTAGAGTGGAAAAATTATGTTAAAGGAGTTTTTACTGATATAACTCACTGTAAGAACATTCTTTCAATCAACTTATTCAGGGCTTATAGAAGAATCACGCACTTTTTGTTTAATAATACTATGTTAATTGAATTAAATAACTATGATGTGATTCCTAACTATGATGAAAATATTGAAAGTTTATAGAAAATAAATGCATATGTATTTGAAAAAAATTTGCATTGTTTTTTTGTTTCGCTGTCATTTGTCGTTGCATTTTGTTACAAAAATATACAAAACATATGCACGCGCTGAAATGAAAAAGACATTGAAGAGTTCGAAGCGCCATCCTTCAGCAGTAAATGCTAAAAGGAGCGATTTAAAGAAAAAAAGAAGAATGCTGTAGCGCTCTGAGCTTGAGACATTGTTTTTGACGATTGCGCCCTTTGTACCTTTTTAATTTGGATTTAATCAAAATTATGGATTTGAATATTATCCCCGTCTAGGCTAAGCGGTATAGTTGTTGACACCCATAAGGAAATTTCATATTTGAACTCACTTCATTAACAAATGATTTATTTTGAGTAGTTAAGCAAATACTCATTTGTATCATTAATAATTCTTGAATTTAAATAATTGCATAAATTTCTTATAAAGTGTTGTTCAATAATAGAAAAAGCATGATTTTTAAAAAAGTATTCAATGTGATAAATATTGGCAGTGTGAGTACAACTCTTGGCAATTCAACGGAGTACAATTATTGGCCACTTGGTATAATTGTTGACACTCGAGTTAGTACAATTATTGGCAACATGGTACAATTATTGCCATAGACTTAATTTATAGTTATTGGCATCATATACAAATAATAACTTATTTCATTTTTACCGTAGATAGGCACTTTAATGATTAGATATTTCATAAATTTTACAAAAAAAAAACGCTTTTTTCTTACGTTAGCAGTAAATTACTTAAAATAAAAAACCTTTACTCAAAATAAAACAAAAATGTACCTAATTGTGAATTGCGAGATTATGCTCCATTAAATTATCAAAATTATTTTCGTTCTGAGATTTAAGCGTTTCTTCATTGTATGATCGCGTTACTTTTGGCATTGTTCTAGAAAAAATTGAAAAAAATTTGTATAAAATTGACTGTATAAAGTAACAACAATTAGCAATGACAATAATTGTACTCTTCACATGAGACAGTTATTGACAGCCCCCTGCCAACAACTGAAATCAGTGAACAATTTAAGACAGTTATTGGCAACAGCATTTTTTTGTATACTAACGATAAAATATTTTATTTAAAAAATATTAACTTTAAATACGTCTCAACTCGTATAAATAAGTTAATTTTTAAACAAAAAACTGGTTGTTATAAACAGGGAATGGAAAAAAACATAAACGAACGGTTCCTCTTTGTTCGGTGCGCGAGAACGCAATCCTTATTCGGCTTTTTGCGAAGAGGTTGCGCTGTTTGATCAAAAAGCATAATTTGCCTTGTTGTGCTTTTTGATCGTGATCAAAAAACCTTACCTTATGTTGCGAATGTTAGCGTTGCAGAACAACAGCAAAAAAACATGTTCGTGCATGCTACAAATTTGTTTTAAAGACGCCGGCACACAGTGTTTCGTTGCTTACAAGTTGTACAGAGAATATTTGACTATTTTACTTTACACTTTTCTTATTAAAAACACAACAAAAAATACCTTTGCTCTTAATTGCTCGTATGAGTATATTCATCACAACTTTTCTTACAGCACTAAAAGAGAAATAACAACAAAGAGGTCAGCAAACCATACAAAAATAAACATATTTTTGTTTTTTTTGCCAGATTCATTCTTTAAAATTCTCTAAGCTGTGCCGAAAATTTAGGGTGTCAATAACTATATCACTTACCCTATACTGCCGTCATAAGGAAGAGTTTCTACAATTTTCAAAATTATGAGGAAAACTCTTTACAACTATTTATAAATAATTTACCCATATGTGGTTGGAATTATAATAAATTTTTGATTGGTTTATCTTGTAGAATACAGTTGAATACTTACTACACCTTTATTTTTCCTATATTGACAAACTTGCAAAAAGTATACAGCAAAAACCTGAAGTTGCTACTTGTATGTTTTGTTTGTTCTCCATATTCAAGTTATCGTTTACAATAAAAAAAAGCCGTATTTACATTTGATTTTGTATTTTTTTTTTATGAGTGGTCCATGGATTCTGTTAATTTTGAAGAGACATTTATGTTAAATTATATTATTTATATTAAATAATTGGAACTAATAAAAATTAAAAAACAAACCTGGCGTGCTGATTATAGATTTCTTAACGTTTTTTTAGGGAAATTTAAAATTCACAAATTTATTTTTGAAAAATATGTTGTTGAACAAAATTATTTTGAAAAATTATCATTGATGTATATGAAAAGTTTATTTAGAGAAATCACAAGCAAAACCAAGCTAAAGTGGGGTATCTTAAAAAACAGGGTAAGAACAACGTATTTACATGAAGATAACTCATTTTCAGCACTGTTTATGTATTTACTGCTTTTTTATAGTTAGATAGCAATAATTTTTGTTGATACGCCAATTTAAGATAAAATAATAAAGAAATGGCAAGAAAATTCGCTTTTATTAAATTGGAAATTAAAGAGGAGGAAAAAATAATTAAGAAAAGCAAATAAAAACGATTTTGATTTTTATGCTAGATACCGCACCCCCTTATGACGGCAGTATACCGTCATCAAAAAAATAAATTATTGTAACTTCAAACATATGTATATTATTACGGATGTTAGCAGTGGCGGATCTAGGATTCGCTAGAGGGAGGATATCAAACGAAAAAAAGGAAATGTTGAAAATAATTCCTTACTAGTTTTTAATAAATTATAAATAAAATTTTTAAAATTTTATAAAATTTTTGTGCTTAATAATTTTTGTAATTCTTGTTTTACTTACAAAATATATTTGTATAAAAATATATAAATTTAATTTATAGTCAATACTTAAAAAACAATTTCGCCCTTTCTTATATGAAAAATAAAAGGCGCATCACCTTATTTCAACATTTTTTATACCCCCACGCGTACTGCGTAAGGGGTATATTAATTTTGTCTCGACGTGTGTAACGCCCAAAAGGAGGCGTGGTAGGTAAAGAAAAGTATATATATTCTTGCTCAGAATCACCACCTGAGTTGATTTAGCCATGTACGCCTGTCTGTCCGTCTGTCTGTCCGTCTGTGGACACGATTACAGCCGTAATTTTGAAGCTATCGTGCTGAAATTCGATATTTAAGCTTTTTATTAAAAAACTGAGGTCAAGTATGAGAATGGGCGAAATCGGAAGAAAACCACGCCTACCTCCCATACAACCCCAATAATGAAAACTCCATAAAGAAACAAATATTTAAGCTACAAAACTTAAATTCGGTATTTGTGAAGTCTATGACAAAATTCAGGTCTGTTAGAAAAATGGGCGTCATCCACCCACTAACACGCCCACCTCCCATACAACCTTAATATTGAAACTTATATATAGAGGCTTCTGCCGAAGCTACAAACGTCAAATTACACATTTATTATTTTTATATAAAAATTAAGACGTGTTAGAAAAATGGGCGTCATCCACCCACGAACACGCCCACCTCCCATACAACCCCAAAATTTAAAACTATATAAATAGGCTTCTGCCGAAGCTACAAAAGTAAAATTAGATATTTATTTTTTTTATAATAAAGTTAAGATGTGCTAGAAAAATAACTCTATTAATGGGCTAATATTTTACTTATTATTTATTATATCAAAATTGAGGCGTGTTAGAAAAATTGGCATCAACCACTCAACAACACGCCCACCTCCAATACAACCACTAATTGAAAACTTTATAAAGAGGCTTGTCTTAACTTTGCAGGAAAACAATTTGATATGAATGTATTTTAGACGTCATCCAAATAGTAAAATTTTTTGAAATCTCGCCCGTGGGGGTATTTTAACTTCGGCCAAGTCGAAGATATAAATTACTAGTTTTTTATTGACATTTTGAATAAAAGTCTGACACAAAACTTTCAACTACCAATCGACAGCACAGTAGCTATTTATTGAAAATTGTTTATACATATTTCTAATGTTTCAATGGATGAGAAGTTACTGTGACGGAGTTGCAACACATAGGATCCTGGTTCGAATCCTCCACCAAACGTGAGTAAATTTTAATGAAGGATGAAGAATTGAAATGTAAAAGCAAAACAAAAAAATTAGCATTTATATTTTTTTTTTTTTTTCAAAATATTTATTTTGACATTTGTTATAAGACTTCAATAATTTCATGATATAAATATTCTCATCATGTTGACTTTAGCGACAAACACAGCTATAGAATTTAAATTATGATATAAAACCCCTATAAAGTAATGATAAGAATATGTTTAGAAGAATATAATTTTACGGATATAGAGTTTAATACAATCCCGACAACAATCAGTTCGTACTCCAGCCTTTTTTATGATATTAACACTTTCAACTTTTATTTTCAATAAGAAAACAATATTTCTTATACAAAATTTTTAGTGTTCTTAAAGCTTGAAATGTATCTTTTTAGAATTAACAGTAAAAGTAAAAAAAATTACAAAAACAATAACGTTAATAGCGAGATTAACCAACACAGTCATAAAATGCAATCTAAAAACTGACAACATTCAATTCGTACGACAGAATGAATGCGAGTGTGCACAAGGAAAACGGGTTAAATTTTGTTTTGTTGATTCTGTATATCAATGGAGAATGTATTGGGAATGTTTTGAGAAAATTTCGGTCTCTCTTTGATTTTATATCATTTCTTTTTTTGAATGATTTTCTACTATGGCACGTGGCAAAGCTGTTTGTGAAGAAATAATATAGTGAATTGTTAAAAACTTTCCTTTACACAAAAGTTATGGCTTTTATTGCATAGCCCCTAGAATTAGTAAAATCAACTGTTCAATACGTCATCAAAAATTATGTGAATATCGTCTCAATTGAGCCACAGCAGCATGGCTAGGTAATAAATCAAATGTAAATTATCGAGATATACGAGCATTAAAGGCCATAATCATAGAAAAAAGACGGACTTCAGTGAGAATCTTACCGAAAATGTGGTCAAAAATGATCGGGAGAAATGTACGCCGTGAATGGACTCGGAAACATTTGCATAAATTTGCAATCAACGGTGGTTCTTTCTTTTTCTGCTAAATTGAAAATCAATGCACTGGTACTCGTTTAACCCAAATTCACATTATAAAAGCCATATTCCAATTTATGCAAATAATTCCGAGTTTCCGAGTAAGCCATTCATGGCTTGCACTTCCCCCGATCATATTCGACAACATTTTCTCTAAGTTTCTCATTGAAATCCGTCTGTTTTCTATTATAATGGCCTCCAATGCTCGTATATCTCGATTATTTACAATTGATTTATTACCTAGCCCATGCTGCTGTGGCTCAATTGAGGCGATATTCACATAATTTTTGATGAAGTATTGGACAATTGATTTTACCAACTCTAGGGGCTATGCAATAGCCAGTTATGCTATAAAGCCATAACTTTTGTGTAAAGGAAAGTTTTTAAAAATTCACTTTCTTATTTCTTCACAAACAGCTATGCCACGTGCCATAGTAGAAAATCATTCAAAAAAAGTACTGATATAAAATCAAAGAGTTACCGAAATTTTCTCAAAGCATTCCCAATACATTCTCCATTGATAAACAGAATCAACAAAACAAAATTTAACCCGTTTTCCTTGTGCACACTCGCATTCATTCTGTCGTACGAATTGAATGATGTCAGTTTTTGGATTGCATTCTATGACTGTGTTGGTTAATCTCGCTATTAACGTTATTGTTTTTGTAATTTTTTTACTTTTACTGTTAATTCTAAAAAGATACATTTCAAGCTTTAAGGATACTAAAACTGTATCAGAAATATTATTTTCTTATTAAAAATAAAAGTTGAAAATGTTGTTGAAATGTATACGAGTATTATACAATGATTATATCCGTAAATGTTGTGTTTTAATTTGTTGTTAAAAATGCTCTTAGGTGTATTATAGGAGGAAAATTGTTACTTGGGCTGCCCGATGCTTTTAAGACCGGAGCCAGGATGAAAATGGGAGGAAGTAAAGTGGGAGCAAGGATGAAAATGGGAATCTTGTGACAGATATATTATATAATATATAATATAAACTTTTGAATATTTTCAAAAGCAGCTTTTATGATGTGATCTTAAGGCAACTTGGCAGCTCAGTTTTTCAGTAATTAAAGAACATTTAAATTAAAATAGCAAAAAAAGCAATAAAAGAATAAAGTAAAATATTGTCATTTAAAACTCTGAACTAGACTAGCTAGAGTTACTCATATCCAAAACAAAAGTAATACAATAACAAAAATAACAAATAATAATACAAATATAAAAAAATAATAACAAAAACCAAAAATCTAACAATGAGTACAAGCACAAGAGGAGCCAAAGCTGCGATGAAACAGGTTTCGTCTCCTTTCTCTTCGCAATAAACTCAAGCAACAACATCAGGCGCTGAATTTAATATGAGCAACATGCAGATACAAATAGAGAAGCAAATGGAGTTGCAAAAGCAGACTATAATAACTGAGCTACGGTCGGCACTTCAAGACTCTGAGGATAGAGTTATGCAGAAACTTGGTGAGACTACTGCAAAACTTATGAACGTGAAGAAATCGCTGCTACTATTTAAAAAAATGATTACAGCCGTTGAAAAAGTCTATTCGGAAATGAATGCAGTGAAAGTGGAGTTTCTGGAGTTGCAGAATCGGGGCAAAGCTGCGGATACCAAGAGCTCGAGGGATTTAATGAACCTGCAGGCAGAAGTCGCTGAGCTTAAGTCGCAATCTGCCAAGCAGGACAATGCTGCTGTTGCGTGTGATCTGCGTATATGTGGTATTCCCAGCACTCCGCAGGAAAACGTGATTGGCATTTTTAACTTAATATGTGAGTCAATCGGTATACCACTTCCTGAAGTAAATTCGGCGCACCACGTGGAATACAATAATCATAAAAATACTGTGGCAAGCTCAGTAAGCCCACCAATTCGGATACGGCTGGCAACACCCTATGATAATAATTTTGTCCTAAAGTCGATTGCACTCTTCAGGCGAACAAACAAATGCTCTCTCCGCTTAGAACACGCCGGTTTCGACTCAAAAGCCCCAATATTTATCAACGAATGCTTATCAAAAGCAAACTTTGAAATTATGCGAGCGGCAATCCGCTACAAGAAACAACATCAGCTGTCGGCTGTATTTACTCTGCGTGGACTTGTCTATGTTAAGCGTGCAGATAGCGACAAAGCTACTCAAATAGAATCAATTCAGCAATTGAACTCTTTTTTCGGAACTGCGGATCGTCTAACATCAGCTTCCTAATATTTATGTTTTTTATATGTTTATTTTTATTTATGTTTTCTATTTGTAGTCTAGATCATTTCATATGTTCATCAACTTACAAATATTATTATTCTCTCAATTTAATAGGATTCTCTTTTTCTTTTTATCTTTCATTCTCTTTCTCTAATAACTACAGTCATGGCAATTCTATCACTACCGAACCATGTCAATCTTGGAACTTATCTTGCAAAGTTTTACACGAACATTCAAATTAATGATAGAGCGGGTTCCTGTGATTGCAACTACAATATGATTCGTGTACTTGCTAAAGTTCGGTCTGGCTTAAGAACTTGTCATATTAATGCCCAGAGCCTGATTAATAAAATTGACGAGTTAAGATATTTATTTGAGGGCTCAGGAGTCGACATAATTTTTGTAACAGAAACTTGGTTCATGCCAGAAATGTCCGACAGACTATTTAAAACACAAGGCTTCAATATTTATCGTACGGATGGAGTGAGTCATGCCGGTGGAGTAGCCATTTTTGTTAGGGAAGGTATTGCTTGTAATTTTCATAGTAGGTCAGATGAAAATAGTCCAATTGGATACTTATTTCTCAGTGTAGCTAAAGGAAATGTTAATCTTCTCATCGGCTGCGTATATAGGCCCAATCGGCATATCAATTTGCGGCCATTCTTCGACGTTATACAGGCCCATACATTGAATTTTAATAATATAATTATTGCTGGTGACTTAAACTGCATCATTTTAAATGATGATATGATTATAAATGAAATGCCAACTGTAGGATTACGCTCAGCAAACATTACTACTCCAACACATTTCACTAGGACAAATAGTACTCTCTTAGATCTATTTTTGATATACGACCGACTGAAAATCAATCTATATGATCAACTTTCTGTTCCTTGCTTTTCTAAACACGAACTTATATTTCTGACATATGACATTAGCCTTAATGAAATTCCGACTACCTTTACTTACCGTGACTTCAAAAACACCGCCTACTTAGGTCTTGGCTATAAAATAGATGCAATTAACTGGGATACGATCTTGTGTATGTCCTCTGTAAATGATCAAGTTGAGTTTTTTCAATCAAATATTAATTCCCTATTTGAGGAATTTGTTCCATTCAAAACGAAAACTATAAGCCAAGGACAACAACCGTGGATTCACCATAAAATAAAACTTATAATCGACAAACGTGATGTCGCTTATAAGCACTGGAGACGATTTAAAACATCTCACCTTGCTGAGGTATATAAAGACCTTCGAGGAAGGGTTGTAAAAGAAATAAAATTTGCGAAGACAAGATACTATGACGGAAAATTTAGTAGAGCAGTAAGGGGTAAGCAGACATGGAAAGAAATTCGTAAAATTGGCATCGGTAAAAATGTTAAATGTAGTAATGTTAATGTTGACCCAAATGTCCTCAATAAAAAATTCGTCAATCTTCCGTTTGTAACTGCTAGTGGTAATTCGTACAGTCATGCCGTTAGTATGTTGTCTTCTGAGAGTGTATTTTGTTTGAATCGAGTAGATGTGTAGGATGTGTTAGAATGTTTTGTTAGTATTAAATCCAATGATTGTGGACTTGATGGAATCCACCCGATATTTATTAAAAGTCTGCTACCCAAATTGCTATCGTATATAACACATATGTATATTTAATACAGCAATAATGACATCAACATTTCAAAAATCTTGGAAGGTGGCCAAAATTAATTAAAGGAGTTCTAAGGCACGTAGTATTAAGCCTATAGCTAAGCATATCACTAAACCTATCTCTAAGTATACCAATAAGTCTATTACTAAGCCTATCAATAAGTCTAATATAACACCACCTGCTAGAACCACCTCAAAAGTTAATCCCGACACAAACTGGTCAAGATCACCCCTGGTCTCGAAAAAACAAGATCAAAACTGGTTGTTTAATTGCAGAAATGTGTCTTGATAGAAATGTATAAGATGTGTTGAAATGGAGCTTTGTGGAAATGTTTTTCACTATGTAGTTGCAGAAACTCAGAAATTCAGGAAACTCAGAAACCACCATGAAATAATTCGTACAAAAAGAAAAGAATTAGTAATTTTGGTTTTAACTCGTTTTCTTTATTTCTTTGCTTTTTTTGGAGATAATTAGAATCGCAATGCTTACCTTCTTGTGGTTGTTTTATAAGTGCCTGACTGGCTCTTAGACACCACAGAAGGGACCGACTTACATATAAAATAGATAAAAATCATGAGAGGCAAGATAAAAGTGTGGATCGCAAAAGAGGGTTGCCATTTGTGCCGGAACTGGAAACTCTTATACTTTGTCGTAAACATCGCCGCCCCCCTTGCAGTATGGCTGCAAAGAAATAATTGTCGATCCATCATCTTCAATGACTTAGAATTCGTGGAACTGTTCATGAAAGAAATAATTCAAATTTATGTATGTATGTATGGAAAATGATATGAATCTGGTTATGAGCTAAAATAAGTTGATATATAATATATATTCTAATATGAGTTGGAATTAAATACATATGATTTTGGCAGTTGCCTTTAAATTCATTATTTCAAAGTTTGTGGAGGTAAAGTAGAAGCAATTTAGACAGCGCAGGAGCCGGATAGGATCCACCCAAAAACGGTATTTTGGGCTACCGGAAGACCACTAGTGCTGGGCATCAGACCAGGAAGAATGACCCTAGGATACAGATCAGCCCCTAAGATGAACGACAAAGGAGCTGACTTGAAAAATTTCGGGTCTGCCAGCATGACATTGTGGAACTTTTCCTTTATCGCTTCATCGATGGATTTGGTTGGAGTGCGCATAGTGATGCGATTGTCTACGCGAGCACTGGCTTCGATCCTCAGGTGGGTAGCGTATGGTGATCGGACTATCACGGAACATACTTTTTCGGTACCCACCATAGTTGTCGGCAACTGTAGTTCTTGCACCGTTGCCGTGGCGATGCGACTAAATGGAGTACATGGATCCACTAAGGCTCGGACGAAATGTCTTTTACCCTTTACTTCGAGCTGTATAACAGCGGAGGGAAGCAAGGTAATAACATGCTGCGAGAGAATGGAAGCAACAGATGGTGGTGGCGATATGCTTTCAGGAGACATCTCACGCCGATTTTTCTTCAAGCGCTCGTGCATACGAAGAAGGGTGTGATGTTTTCCGTGGCAGTAGTGGCATCCTAATTGGCTTCGACAAGATCCGCGTGAATGCTTAAGCGCCAAGCAGTTAGAGCAGTACTTGTGGAGAAGAACTAGGCGCATTCGCTTCTCGGTATTCATAGCGAGGAACACGGTGCAATAGCGTAGAGCATGATTTTCTTCACAGATGCGGCATGTGTATTGCTTCCTTTTGGATTGGCGCGCTTTTTTGGGATCATTAGGAGAAATCTTCTTGGAGTTTCGCTTATTATTACGTACGCCATGTGATCCGTTTGCCATATTGTCTACAAAAAGAAATATTTAGAGATAAGTTTAAAATAATAGTAAAGTTTAGCTGCATGAGGACAACAAAAAGGGAATATTACAAGCTTATCAATTAACTGGAAGAATGACAAGCTTGACGATAGGACGTGTTATAGTGCCTCGTTCGGTCAGGATTTCTGCAACTCGGACCCGTTTATCAATGCCATAATAAACCTTGGTAACACGACCAAGCCGCCATTCATTCGGCGGAAGGTTTTCATCTTTAATAACGACCATGGTATTCACTTCTAAATTGGGTTCTGGCTTTTTCCATTTATTGCGTTTTTGGAGCTCTTTTAAGTATTCGTGTTTCCATCGAGTACAAAAATTCTGATGAAGAGCCCTGAGTCGTTGCCATCGGTTGATAATGGAAATTGGTCTTTCTGGAATATCGGGTTCAAGTGGAGCTAGAATTGGCGTACCGATAAGGAAATGACCTGGAGTCAATGAGGTAAGGTCAGTGGGATTTTCTGACATCGAAGAAAGAGGTCGAGAGTTTAAACATGCCTCAATTTTAGCAAGAAGTGTGGAGAACTCCTCAAAAGTATATTTTAAGGAACCTGCGATCTTTCGGAAATGCGTTTTGAAACTTTTAACGCCGGCCTCCCACAAGCCACCCATATGGGGACCTCCAGGAGGAATGAAATGCCATGACAGATTTTGACTACTATAAGTGGATACAAGCGCTTCACGAGAAGCTCGGTTGAAGTCTGTCGTTAATGCTTTTGAGGCGCCGACAAAATTTGTTCCATTGTCGGAATATACGTTGAGTGGACATCCACGTCTGGACACAAATCTGTTAAAGGCAGCTAAGAATGCAGGAGTGGACAAACTTGATGTCGCCTCAAGATGTATTGCTTTGGTGGAAAAGCAAACGAATACACACACGTATCCTTTTGTAATAAGACATGCCCTACCAGTGTAGTTTTTAATATCAAATGGACCCGCAAAATCCATTCCGGTATGGGCAAAGGGACGTGAAAGTACTGTACGTTCTGGAGGCAAGGAACTCATCAGTTGACCTTGGATCTTTTTCTTGTGGATCGCGCATACTTTACATTTGTGGATTATTGTCTTTATAAGGTTTTTAACCTTTGGAATCCAAAATTGAAGTCGAATAAGCCGGAGGACTAGTTGATTACCACCGTGAAGGGAAATTTGGTGAGTAAACTGGACCATAAGACGTGAAAAATTACAATTATATGGCAGTATAATTGGATATCTTTCATCGTAAGAAAGTCCAGGGGAGGAAACAAGTCTTCCACAAACTCTTAGTAGACCCAACTCATCGACAAATGGGTTAAGATTTAAAATCTTGCTGGAAGCTGCGAGTGGCTCTTTTCTAGTAAGGTTTGAATATTCATCAGGGTACGCAACTTTCTGAGCAAGAATCATCAGTCGCGTTTTAACGCAGCTTACTTCACGAGAAGTAATAAGAAAAGAATTTTCTTTGAAATTAGGTGAATGCTTTGGATGCGTATGGTAGAAAAATCTGAATATATATGCTATGACTCTTAGGGCCTTTGGCAATGTAGAAAACCGTTCAGTTATGTCTTCAAAATTTTGAAAAAAAGCGAAATTAGATTTTATTGGTTTCTTTTCAAGTTGAGTTTCTGAGGAATCATCGTGGTTCATGCTTGGCCACTGATTAGTGGAAAATTTAAGCCAATTAGGACCATGCCACCATAGATCGTTACTAATTAGATCTTGTGGAAGTACTCCACGACTGGCCAAATCCGCTGGGTTTGAAGAGGAATCAACGTGAAACCAATTACTTGAACCGACGCCTTGCACAATTTTCGACACTCTATTTGCCACAAACGTTACCCAATGACATGGAGGCTTTCGCAGCCATGCAAGCACGATAGTGGAATCTGTCCAAAAGAACATATTACACCTTTTAACTTCGAGCTTAGGTAAAAGAGCATCGACCATATCAGATAAGAGAGTTGCACCACACAACTCAAGCCTAGGCAATGAGATGGTTTTAACGGGCGCTACTTTGGTCTTTGCAGCTAGTAAATGAGTGGAAACAACTGAATTCATAACTATGCGCACGTAAATGACTGCTGCGTAGGCCTTTTCCGATGCATCGCAAAATGAATGGACTTGAATATCGCATTCCGGAGTATAATCTATCCACCTTGGAATTTGGATATCATTTATGTATTTATAGTTTTCTATAAATGAGTGCCATTTCTTGAGACAATTTAGAGATATACACTCATCCCAATCAATTTTCTCAAGCCATATTTGCTGCATTAACATTTTAGCATAAACAATGCATGGGGCTAACCAGCCAGCTGGATCAAATAATTTGGCGATTTCAGATAATACTTCACGTTTGGAAAATGTATCATTGTAAGGAATGAGTCTAGTATTAAAATAAAAAGTATCTGAGTGAGCATTCCAGCGTACTCCTAATGTTTTGACATGACTTGTGTCATCGAGGAGGAGAAAGTTTTCCTTGAGAAGGTCATCTCGTGGAAGTCCTTTTAGAAGCTGTTTGGAGTTTGATGTCCATTTTCTTAATGAGAACCCAGCAGAATTCAATGCCGCAATAAGCTCATCCCGAGCTTGAACTGCAGTTTGAAGATCATGAGACCCTGCGAGGGCGTCATCGACATACATGCTATGTCTTAGGATATCACTTGCGTGTGGATATTGCTCTTTGACATCATCGGCCAATTGCAAAAGGGTGCGAATAGCAAGATAAGGAGCGCAATTTACCCCAAAAGTTACTGTTTGTAACTCATAATCTTGTATTTGACTATTAGGATCATCGCGATATAAAATACGCTGAAGAGACGTTTGAGAGGGATCTATCAGGATCTGGCGATACATTTTCTCGATATCAGCATTGAACACAAACTGATAAAAACGCCATTTTAGAATAAGAAGTGTAAGGTCCGTTTGGAGCACTGGACCGGTATGAAGAATGTCATTGAGACTCTTACCATTTGATGATGGATTGGAAGCATTGAAAACAACCCGAACCTTAGTCGTTGTGCTATCTGGCTTTATTACAGCATGGTGTGGGAGGTAATAGTGATTTGGAATGTATGAATTCTTCGGAGAAGCGACCATTTTCATATGGTTAAACTCTAAATATTCTCGGAGGACATTATCGTATTCAGCTTTAAAGTCTAAATTTTTGCAAAGTCGTGCTTCATTTCGTACAAATTGTGCGTTTGCAATAGGTCTGGAAAAACCTAGTTTTGACGAATTCTGGATTCCGTTTTTAAATGGAAGAGAAACTACATAGCGACCATCGTCTCTTCTCTTCGTAGTTTGAATATAATTTTCTTCACAAAAACGATCAGCTTCTGTCATGTGGGATTTTTGTGGAAGATCCTCCACCTCCCAAAAACGGGAAATTTGTTTGTCGAGTGCGACTTCGCTGTAATAGGATATAACTGTGGAAGGAGCTGCAGTTAACTTATCGAATAATGGACCGGACAAAATCCAACCAAAGATGGTTTCTTGGGCCAATATTGACCCCCAAATTCTGTTTTTAACACCATCAAGAATTATGGATGGGAAAAGATCACAGCCTATTAAAAGATCAACTTGTGAGCTTTTGAAAAAATTAGCATCAGCTAACCGTATCTTTGGAATCTGTGAAAACATTGATGAGTCTACAGAACATGTTGGTAGATTTCCTGTGAGTTGTGGAAGAACCAGAGCAGTTACTTCTATCTTAATTTCAGGATTAACAGGAGAGCTCAGAATGAAGGAACATGATTTTTGGATCTTACAGGAAATTACTTGATTAAGTCCAGAAACTTGGGCATTTATTGTGGAACCTGGAAGCTTTAGAAGTTTGAATAGACGATCTGAAATGAATGTTCCTTCTGATCCAGAATCCAAGAAGGCCCTTGCAGTGAAAGTTGTACCTAGATGGCAAATATGTACCATAGCGGTACCTAAGAGGATACCCTTTGAATTGGATGCGAAGCAGGACTGAATATTTCTGATATGACTTGAATCGTCAGTGGACTGTATTTGAGTTAGATGAGAACGTTGAAAGTTTCTGCTTGAGCTTGGTTGCTCGTATATGGAATGTGAAGGTAAATTAGATTGAGTTGGAGTAAAAGAGCTGGAAGTGTTGGAAGGTACATCATTATGTAATAATGTATTATGTCTTTTGTTACATTTGTAACAATTATGAGTGCTCTTGCAGTTTTTTATGGAATGAGCGCGAGCCAAGCAATTGAGGCAAAGTCCATGGTTTTTGACAATGGCCATTCTTTCGGAAGGGTTCATTTGAAGAAAACGTGGACATTGGCGGATTGTATGGTGCTCTGTTGGACATATTTTGCAAGTGGGAGTTGCAACATTTGTGTGGTAAGTATTTACCTTTTTAATTCCAGGAGGAGGTGAATTGGAAGGTAACTTTTTTAAACTTGGAGTCTTGAAACTTGTAGAAGATCGGATGTCCGCTACAGTTTCAAGGGTCTGGTAGCGATTTGTGAGGAATGAATCTAAATTTTTCCAAACAGGTATATCTGTTTTGCTTTGAATGGATTGCTCCCAAAGAGCCAATGTTGCATCAGGAAGACGGGAGGAGCACAGGAATACGAAAATAGCATCCCAATTATCGATAGCAATATCTTATAGTTGGAGGGCAGAAATACAACTGTTAATGTCCCGTTGGAGTTTTTTTATCGCAGTTCCAGACTCAGAGGATACCACGGGGAGATTAAACAGAATGCGCAATTGGCTGTTAACTAGAATTCGCTTATTTTCAAAGCGATCCTTTAGATTATTCCAAGCTATAAAAAATCCATCGTTGGTGAGTGGGGTCTTTTTGACTATGTCGCGAGCCTCCCCTCGAGTTTTCTGATTAAGGTGGAATAATTTTTCCACCGGGCTTAATCGAGAATTATTAATATATATTGCTTGGAACATGTCTCGAAATGTTGGCCAGGACAAATAGTCTCCGCTGAAAATTTCCGTGTCGCAAGGTGGAAGCTGGAAATTGCTGCTTGGAGCTGGAACATCGTTATTTCTTGGATGAGGGGATTGTGGATCAGCTCGTACTGTTAACTGCTCCGTTAGTTCGCCAATCTTCGCGATACAGCGAACATACGTCTCGTAGGAGTTACGATATCGAGCCTTCATTGTTCCGAGGTCTGGGGATTCATCATCGCTTTGATCATCAATCACATCCTTCATGCAGTTTTCGTAGGCCATCTTAACTTTGATCCAAATTGATTTCATTTCCTCTCGATGTACTTCCAAAGAATGTCTTGAGAACGCAACTGTTGGTTGTGAACTGAACTCTGTTTCAAATTCGACAAGTGCGTCGGTTAATCGAATAAAAACACCAAGAGAAGTCATTGTGAAATTCAGGCAGGAATGTTACGAGCGGACAAAAAAAAACTGTTGCTATTATTTTTGCTGCTAGATTGACAATATAAGAGATGGAACGAAAGTATTCCGAAATGTTTTACTTGAAAATTGAAAACTGAAGATATTGCAATTGAAAAAAGAATTCAAATCAAATAAATGGAAATGAAGCAATGTACCTCAGAGATAAAAATTGTAGAATATTTAACTAGGAATGATTTGAAATTGGAAGCAAAATTAAATTCAAATAGTTGGAAATGAATCGATTTCGATCAGGAATGGAATAATCGATTTCGATCAGGAATGGAATAATCGATTTTTGAAACTAGCACAATTTGAGATTGAAAACAAAATCCAAAATAAATAAATGGAACTTGCAACTTGTTTCTTTAGAAATGGAACTATAGAATATTTAAATTGGAATAATTTGAAATTAAAAACAAAATTGAAATCAGATAATTAGAAATGAACTAATTTCGATCAGAAATAAAATGATCACTTGTCGAAAAATGAACGATTTGAAATTGAACATAAAATCCAATATAAATAAATAGAAATGAAACAATTTACCTCAGAAATGGAACTATAGAATATTGAAATTGGAATAGTTTGAGATTGGAAACAAAATCGAAATCAGATAATTAGAAATGAATCAAGTTCGATCAGAAATGGAATGATCAATTATCGAAAAATGAACAATTTGAAATTGAACAAAAATACCAAAATAAATAAATAGAAATGAAACAATTTACCTCAGAAATGGAACGATAGAATATTTAAATTGGAATAGTTTGAGATTGGAAACAAAATCGAAATCAGATTATTAGAAATGAATCAAGTTCGATCAGAAATGGAATGATCAATTATCGAAAAATGAACAATTTGAAATTGAACAAAAAATCCAAAATAAATAAATAGAAATGAAACAATTTACCTCAGAAATGGAACTATAGAATATTTAAATTGGAATAGTTTGAAATTGGAAACGAAATCAAAGTCAGATAATTGGAATTTAATCAACTTCGATTAGAAATGGCATAATCGATTTTCAAAACTAGCACAATTTGAAATTGAAAACAAAAATCCAAAATAAATAAATGGATATATATCAATGTCAATCAGAAATGCAGTAATCGATTATGTAAACTGTTTATGTTTAGATAATGTTAAAGTTTTTTAAAAGCCTTGAAAACTTCGATATACTATGTGCGAATAGCAAACTAGTTTTTTTTTTTTTTTTTTTTTTATATTGAAATAGATAATCAATTTTTCACACGGAATCAAAACATCGATAAAATTTGTTGAATCATAATATAAGCTCTTGGTCAACTATGACAAAACAACCGTTCAATAAATTGAATGTAATTTATTAAGGCACATGAATTATTTATAACCAATTTTCTCGGAAAATGCTGGACAAAGTCAGTATAAATTTTTTTTTTTTTTTTTTTGTAATAAAACCGTTTTGGAAAAAATTGATAACTAAAAAGATCGAAATATTATGAAAAACACGAAATTGCAAGAAGTTTATTCGTGGCTTTGAATAGGAACAGTGAAAAAAAAAATCATATATTGATAAAATAATATTGGTGTAATATTATTTTGTACGATTGTGTATTTTGATGATCAGGCAACGTTTAGATAAAGTAATGTTTCAGATACTTTTAAGACTCATTAAATCAGTTTGGATTTTGTAAACAAATGTATATTGTATATATGTAAATCATAGGTTAGTAAAATACGGCTTGCTTTAAAGTCGAAACATTGTTGATTGCAACTTTGTATACAAAACATGAAATGTGACGATGTAAATTATTAGCGAGAACGTATGTTGTGCTTATGTGTTTAAGCTTAGTAACCTCGCAACAATATTGACACCGTGGTGAAGAAATGAATATATGCAATGTTATGTTGACTAAGGTTGAGATGCCAACATGCATCAGCAACATGAATAGCTATTAAGCAAATGAATTGAAACAAACTTTAAGCCACATGTATTGATTGTAGAAGAAATGAGTCCAAACCAAGCAACATGTCGATAAGAAACATGAATAGATTCTCACTGAGGTGAATATTTAGATATATTGCAGCAATATGTATATATGTATAGCAATATGTTTAACTAAGCTTTGCTATCAACATTGAGCAACCGATCGAGCGAAGTTTTAATGCAACAATATATATGTATGTTTAATTATGCTTGGTTATCAACATTAAGGCAACCGATCGAGCGAAGTTTTTGTGCATCAATATGTATGTATGTTTAACTAGGCTTAGCTATCAACATTAAGGCAACCGATCGAGCGAAGTTTTTATGCAGCAATATGTATGTTTGTGTGTATATTCGCTTAACAATGTACCAGCGACTGCACCAACTCTCAACTAGACTTGCTTTCTTTTTTTTTTTGATATAGATATATTTTTGATATATTTTTTTTTTTGTCTAGATAAAGAGATGTAAGTAAGTATGTAAAACACTAAAAGGAAGGCACAGTGGGCATGATAGCCGAATAAATCCGCAAAACTGGTTGGGCACAACTTTTTAGAATTTTATAAAATTTTTTATTTAAATGTTTTTTTTTTTTTTAGCACTTCATTTCTTATAGTTATAGTTATAGTTATAGTTATAGTTATAGTTATAGTTATAGTTATAGTTATAGTTATAGTTTTAGTTATAGTTATAGTTATAGTTATAGTTTTAGTTTTTTACTATTTGATTAAGATGTCACATAAAGTTGCGTCACGTCATACGGTGCTTACGGTGCTTATATACCGGATCAATGGGTATATAAAAAGAAACTTTACCAAAAACGGTAACATACAAACATGTATATATTTATATATATATTTTTTGGAATTATTTGGAATATTTAGAATTTTGCTTGTTTTTATTTTTTAATTTAATCAAAAGTACTTAGCTGAAATCCGGCTCGAAGGACCAAATGTTTAATTGCAGAAATGTGTCTTGATAGAAATGTATAAGATGTGTTGAAATGGAGCTTTGTGGAAATGTTTTTCACTATGTAGTTGCAGAAACTCAGAAATTCAGGAAACTCAGAAACCACCATGAAATAATTCGTACAAAAAGAAAAGAATTAGTAATTTTGGTTTTAACTCGTTTTCTTTATTTCTTTGCTTTTTTTGGAGATAATTAGAATCGCAATGCTTACCTTCTTGTGGTTGTTTTATAAGTGCCTGACTGGCTCTTAGACACCACAGAAGGGACCGACTTACATATAAAATAGATAAAAATCATGAGAGGCAAGATAAAAGTGTGGATCGCAAAAGAGGGTTGCCATTTGTGCCGGAACTGGAAACTCTTATACTTTGTCGTAAACACTGGTCATACAAAACAAACCTATTCCCAACATTTTCCCAACAATCATTAAAATCCACCCATCCTAAAGGTAAAAGGGTTTCATGCAAATTAGATGAAAATTAACCCTTTAATACCAATTCAAATAAATATCCTAATTTCGTCCTTTCTCATACTCTTAATCCATGCCCACAGCCTGCAATAGTCATACCTGAACCTACTTATCCTACTGACACAAAAACGAACACACCCTCCACTAATATGCCTTCCTAAATTACTGGCTCTAACATAAACACACCCTCCACTAACATACCTCCCTTAATAACTGGATCTAACACTCGAACCTTCAGTAATACTACACCAGCCTTTCTCGATCCTCTTCTCCCACCTACCACGAAGCTTACAAAAAATCTCGCTGATGTTAGTAGTGAAGGCCGTTTCGTCATGTCTCGTCTTAGAGATCGTCGGTTGTACGATAATGTTCGCTTGTATCTGGCTTATTTGCATAACAAGTCAGACTCAGTTTGTATTGAAGGTACAACAAAAACAAGTGGTATGGTATCCATCCAACAAGAAGGCCTTCCGACAGACCCGGTCGAGCTGAAAAAATTTTCATTAATTTCCGTGAAAGCCTCAACATTTTACCTAATGATGTTGAAAACGACCTCGCTGCATTTGCTTCGCATACAAGTTCAAAGTATATATGGCATTTACAAAGAGCACGTTCTAACTTCAAAAACTTCTATTGTCCCTTACTCTCTTTCTAAAACAACATCTCACTCTTCAGTCCTCCAAAACCTATTGCCTTCAATTGCTTCTTTAAATATATTCTACCACAATTGTGGTGGCATGAGAGGAAAACTCAACAAGCTATTTGTTGAAGCTAAATCTTGTCATTTCAATGTTTTTGTTTTTACGGAAACATGGTTGAATGCCGCTTTCAAAAATGAAGAAATTCTAGATAGCAACTGGACAATATACCGTAATGACACAGAGTGTAGCCGTCTCTGTCATTACGGTAGAGTGTTTTGATAGCTACACACAATGTCTTATCTAGTAATGTGGTTGTAACTGACTCTTGCATATACTTCGAGCACAAAGTAATAAAATTAAGCCTATGTCAAAATCGTTTTATATAAATTGGTGTTATATATATTCCCCCAAATTCAACTGAGAATTCCCATAAAGAATTATGTGATCTTATAACGTCAATAACAGCCGTTCTAAACGAAGAAGATAAAATTATAATTTTCGGTGACTTTAACCGTCCTAATATATCGTTTGTTCCCGACGATAATGACAATCATCTCTTTCCAATATATGTTTCTAATGCGGTCGACTTTGACTTATTTAGTACATTTTATAGTAATGATTGTCTGCAAGTAGCTCCAGTTCCAAACCAGAACGGTCGGTGGCTAGATTTAATTTGTCCAACTAGTGATGCCGAGCACATTTTCTCTAATACCCTCCACCACTCTGCTTTTATTATAGAATTATGCGCTTATAATATAACTTTTACGCAGTCCTTTAATAATTCTGTTGTTTACGATTTTCTTAACGCCGATCACAGTAAGATAAAGAATGACTTGAATTCTTTGGATTGGAACCACTTATCTGCCCTGGAATTGGACGATGCTGTCTCATATTTCTACGAGAAAGTCTTTTCTATCTTTGATGTTCCAAAAATAAAGAAAAAAAATAAACTATCAGAACTGTGGCTTGATTCAAATCTAAGAAACTTGAGAAATCAGAGAAATAAACTTTACAGAGTAATTAAAAACGCCGCGAATGTAAGTGATGAGGTAAAGACAAGATATGGTGAACTGTCTAAAGAATTCTCTGTCAAGTCTGAAGAAGCTTATAAACTTTATACCAATTTAATTGGGGAAAGGATTATGAAGACCCAAAAAATTCTTTGACTTTGTAAATGTTAAGAGGAAATCAACGGGATACCCGAATTCCATGTTCAAAGGAAATGTTACTTCTTCTGACCCACAAGTGATTTGTAATCTCTTTGCAGATCATTTTAAATAAGTTTTTTGTTCTCCTTCATCACAAAATCAAATTCCATTGACCAGCACACTTAATCTACCACCATTGGTTTGTTCACTTAATATAACAAAGAGAGATATTAACAATTATATATATATATAGATTGAAAATTATATGTTTCAAACTTACGGACGTTATTAAAAAAAAAAAACAAATTGGCCATTTCAGCCCTTGAAAGGACTTTGACCGAGCTTCTAATGATCAATTGTGTTGTGTGTGTTATTAAATGTTTGCACACAATTGACCGAGAACTGGACCTACATGTTTTATGCCGACTCCGGACGGCTAAAGTTCATGTTCTCAAGAAGCTTTTCATGGCATTATTTACTCTCTGAGGTTTGCCATTGTCTGCAGAGAGGTGGTGACCGATCAGAAAAATTTTTTATTGAAAAAACTTTTCGCCGCGGCTGGGGATCGAACCCGGGCTCCGAGCATGCTAAGCCACACACTTAACCTGCATGCCACGGTCACCACGTTTATTAACCCACGTTTAAGTGAGCAGCAACATGGGTTCCGTAAAGGACGTTCAACCGCAACAAATCTGACAATCATGTAATCGGATGTTCTTATTAAAATGGAAAAAGGACATCAGATAGATGCAGTCTATACAGATTTTAGTAAAGCGTTTGATCGTGTTGATCACGAAATCTTAACGAAGAAACTAGAGAATTTTGGTATTGCAGGCTCTTTGCTGAATTGGCTCAAGTCCTATCTTTGTGAAAGATCCCAATTTGTAAAATTTCAAGGTACTCTTTCTAAGAAAATTATTATCTCGTCAGGTGTACCTCAGGGTAGCCACCTGGGCCCACTTCTCTTCAACATATTTATGGCAGACATATCTGAAGTTTTGCACGATGTCCCCCATCTCTTATATGCAGATGACTTAAAACTGTACCATGCAGATGACTTAAAACTGTACCATGTGGTTAGATCAGAAGTGGATTCAGTATTCTTACAGAACAAGCTTTTATCTCTTGAATATTGGTGTATTCAAAATAAGCTTTCTTTAAATGTAAACCACAGACACAGCAAGGCTCAGGAAGCTGCTCTCAAAACAGCCCTCCATTCAGAGTCACGTCCAGAAGGACAATGGCGAATGGACGGAAAACAGTCAGGAATCTCTAGATGCGCTTCTAAAAGCACATTTTCCAGGCTGTACCGAAATCTCAGACACTCACGTCACAGAGAGAGACTGGACAATCCCGTCACAGACTCCGCAGAACCTAATAACACCAGACAAAATCCAGTGGGCTATAAACTCTTTCTCAGAATTTAAATCCCCAGGACCTGACGGCATATTTCCAGCCATGTTAAAAGCGTCTACTTTGAAAGTCGTTCAATGGCTTGAGATAATATATAAAGGGTGCATCAGACTTAACTATGTACCTGTAGCCTGGAGGACAGCTAGGGTGGTCTTCATACCAAAATCAGGTTGTAGTAGCCACCTGTATCCAAAGGACTACAGGCCAATAAGTCTAACATCCTTTCTACTCAAAACACTCGAGAAGCTAGTAGAACTGCACATAAGAAACGGCACTAACCGGCCGATTCTTGCAGCCAACCAGCACGCATATACGAAAGGAAAATCGGTGGAGACAGCACTACACAACCTAGTTGTCCATGTAGAGAAAGCGCTCCACAACAAAGAATTCGCACTAGGGGCTTTCCTAGACATCTCAGGTGCATTCAACAATGTGTCAACTACGGCCATACTAAATGGATTACGCGCGATCGATACACCACCAGCAATCGACCTCTGGATAGACAACCTACTAAGTTGTAGAAGAGTCCAAGCCGAGTGGGGTTCCACAACCATGGTAAGAGAAGTGCACAGGGGAACACCCCAAGGAGGAGTCCTCTCACCCTTACTTTGGAATCTAGTTGTTAACGAACTACTTAAAAACTTTGAAGGCAAAGCCCCAAAGATAACAGCTTATGCGGATGATATAAGCATAATTATAGTGGGAAAATGCATTTCGTCATTAAGCTCTTTAATGGAGCATACACTAAAAGAGGTACTCAGATGGGCGAACTCAGTCGGCCTCAGTATAAACGCAGAGAAAACAGATCTGGTATTGTTTACGAATAAGTACAAGATACCACCATGGATTCCACCAAGATTAAACAACACTCGGCTCATCCCGAAAACTCACACGAAATACCTGGGAGTTGTACTCGACAGCAAACTGATGTGGAGACTCAATGTGGACGAGAGGGTTAGGAAGGCTACCAATGCGCTATATGCATCCAAGAAGATGCTGGGCAGCACTTAGGGCCTCTCACCCTCTCTAATGCAATGGATCTACACAATGGTTGTTCGTCCAATTCTACTCTACGGTATCATTGTGTGGTGGCCGGCGGTGAATAAGTCAACATATCTTAAATACTTGGAAAAAACTCAGCGACAAGCTGCGCTATGCATATCCGGCGCGCTGAAGTCAACTCCTACGAAAGCTCTTGAAACCATTCTATGTCTGGATCCGCTAGACATATATGCAAAACTTACGGCTAGTAAAACGGCACAGCGGCTCACGGCAGCTGGTAGCTTCCGCAAACAAAATTTTGGACACTGTAGAATTGGCAAGGATGCAATCAGTAGCACAGACTACATGATCCCTAGCACATTTCTCGAACCCAAAATACCCACACTTCCAGGACCAACCAACTGGCGCAAAGGTATCAAACAGGCCCAGAGGGCGGTCAACATATTCACAGATGGCTCCAAAATGAATACGGGAGTAGGTGCGGCAGTGTATTGCGCAGAGCCCGATATAAGGCAAGCATACAAACTACCGGACCACTGCAGTGTCTTCCAGGCGGAGGTTTTTGCCATCAGGAAGGCCGCAGAGATAGCTCTTCGTACAAACACTCAACACTCTTTAATTAACATCTTTGTTGACAGCCAAGCGGCAATCAAATCCATGCGTTCCGATACCGTCAAGTCCAGAAATGTCCTAGCAAGCAAGGACGCACTAGATGCATTGAACACTTCAAAGAGAGTGTGTATCTTTTGGGTTCCAAGCCACAGGGGCATTGAAGGAAATGAGATGGCAGACGAACTAGCAAAGGAAGGTGCCGGGCTGGGATCAGAGTTCACAGAACACGTAGCTATTCCACTACAGGAATTATACAAAAACCTCGAAACCGTAGCCAAACAAGCAGTGAGTCGCAGATGGAGAGATACGACAACATGCAAGATCTCAAAAACCATGTGCGATGCAGCATGCGGAAAACGAACGTCGTTTATCCTGGCTCGCACCCGAAGGGACAGCAGGACACTGGTGGGAATTCTCACAGGTCACTGCATGGTGGCGGCCCACGCTAAAAAGCTGGGTATAACTATGGATGACAACTGCAGGAAGTGCAAGGAACCAGGTGCCCAGGAAACCCTGGAGCATCTTCTCTGCACATGCCCCGCCTTACTTAGATCGAGACTTAAATACTTAGGCTCACCGACTTTATCGTCGCTTAAGGATGCAGCCAAAATTCCTCTAGAATCCCTCTTAAGATTTGCGAATAAGGCGCAAATCTTTAAAGACTTCCACTAACTCCCTCAAGGATTTCATAAACCGGCACCACTAAGGACCATATGGTCTATGTGAGACTCTAATGAGAGGCAACCGGACTAACCTAACCTAACCTAAATGTGAATAATTGTTTCGTTATAAGTTTCTCCCGTAAAACCCAAAAAACTTGTAGCAGTTATATGCTAAATGGGGTGGAACTTAACAGGGTCAATCACATTTCAGATCTTGGAGTAATCCTAGATAACAAATTGCACTTTAACCTTTACTATGATCATATCATATCCAGGGCAAACAAACTGCTTGGATTCATTAAAAGACGTGCAAAAGAGTTCAAGAATTTATGGTTAACTAAAGCCTTATACTACACATTAGTGCGTCCTATTCTTGAATATTGCTGTGTTGTTTGGAATCCAGCTTTTGAAGTGCATAGTGAAAGACTTGAATCAATTCAGAGACAATTTTTGCTTTTTGCCTTGAGAGATTCGTTCGATCCCCGGGACTATAGAAACTTACCACCATATGAAACTAGACTGAAAATGTTGAATATAATGACGCTTTCGTCAAGAAGAATCTTTGTTCATGCTCTATATTTGATGTTATTAATGGAAACATCGACAGTGAATGCATTTCGAATAAAGTTGTATTTAATGAGCCAATAAGGAGAACTAGATATACAAAATTGTTAAAAGAATCTCATCACAACACCATTTACGCATTTAACGAACCCATAAATAGATTTTGTAGAATATTTAATAATTTCAGCGAGCACTATATACTCCCCATGTCCAAATCCATGTTCAAGCGTTCCCTTTCCAAATCGTTTTTCTCACCCTAAATATTCATTTACCATCTCTGCCAAATGTCACATCTAAGTGAGCCCTCTCCTAGTCCCTTTTCTATCTCCTTGTTTCAGCAGGTGTAGAATAACTGTATAAATTATAATTATAATGTTTTAAACATAGACCTAAGCATTGTAATATTACCCCTAATTGTTCTTTTCTTCTTGCCTTTTCTTTTTGACATGTTCTTGTAATCATGTCGTTCAGGTGGGTGGATTACGCCCACATCGAATTGCATATCGTTGAACACAAAAACAAGGAAAGGAGAGAGAACAAAATAATAAAAACAAAAATAACAAAAACTATTAGATTAAGTAAATTGCCTTGTTTGGCCAATAAATAAATAAATAAATAAATTATTCCAACGCCAAAATCAGACAAAGAATTTCGTCCAATTGCGATATTGCCGTATTTATCAAAAGTATTTAAGTCCCTTATAGCTAAACAAATAAATAAATTCCTTGCTCACAATAATATTATTAGTGATCGTCAATCTGGTTTTAGGCAGAAACGAAGCTGTATAACAGCACTTATAGATGTCTCCGAAGATATTCGTAGGGCGCTTGATGAAAGCAAAATTACTTTTTTGATACTTCTTGATCACTCGAAGGCTTTTGACTCAGTGGACCATCAAATACTCTGTTCAAAATATGTACAATTTTTCTCCTTAGGAATTATATTTGATAGAACCTTATCGTGGAAATTGCACATAAACTCTTCTATTGGCAAAGTTAACGATATGGTGCAATCTTTATGGTCAACACAATATTTTACGCCGCTTAAAATCAGAATGTTAATTGCGAAAGCTTATCTTATTCCCACTATCCTCTTTGGATGTGAACTTTTTGCAAATTGTGACTCTGAATGCAAACAAAAGTTTAAGGTCTTATTTAATAATATAACTAGATATATTTATAAATTAAAAATAACAGATCACGTATCTTACTTAGCTAACCAGATTTTCAATAAGACTTTTGATCAGCAGCTAGATATGAAAACACTTATTCTGCTACGTAAGATTAAATACAATAAGGAACCATCTTACCTGTTCAAACGACTAAGATTCACTTACTCTATCCGTTTCAATCATCTTGTACAGTTTAGACACGTGTCTCTAACATCTGACCGTCAATTCTTTATTTATGCTATCAGGTCATGGAATTCGCTTCCTACGCGTATCATTAATAACAGTAATTTTTATATTTTCAAGGGGGATCTTTCACGTTATTATCAAAGGCAATAAAATATATCTCTTTTCTCATTCTTTATTTCCCCATCTATTTTTTTTTATCTCTTATTTCTCCCTGTTTTTTTTTTTTTTTTTTTCTTCTAGTTAGTTTTAAGTTAAAACTAGGTTATAAATATAAAGTTACTTTTATTTGTTTACTTATTATATAAATTATTTATTGGGAGTCCATAGATATTAAGAATTAAAAGTTAAATCAGATTAGTCCAAGAATACTGCACAACTTGTCATTAGGGCAGCTTCATAAGATTATATTATCTTAATGTCCTGATTGTTATGTCATTAAATAAAAAATAAAAAATATCCACAGTAAAGTGATGATATGGAGGTAGAACTTCTGTAGTCTTTTAAAACGCGGCGCTGACAACAATCCCGCCAATGGAGATGACATCTCGGAAACCCCAATTTTGGATGACAGCGTTGAAGCTCCACTGCCCGACTATAACGAGGTCTTAACAGCTATATCTCGGCTTAAAACAACAAAGCCACAGGAGCCGTTGGCCCACCGACTGAGCTGTTTAAGATCGGGGCCGAAGCTCTGTTTAAATGCATTTACAAGCTTCTATGCAGTATATGCTCGGAAGAATGCATTCCAGATGATTGGAACCTCAGTGTGCTCTGCCCAATTCACAAGAAAGGTGATCCCACCATTTGCGCCAACTACCATAGGATAAATATCGCATACAAGGTCCTGTCGAGCGTATTATGTGAAAGACTGAACCCCATCGCCAACCAACTGATTGGACCTTATCAGTGTGGCATCAGACCTGGAAAGTCCACCATCGACCATATCTTTACGCTACGACAAATCTTGGAGAAGGCCCTTGAGAAAAAAACGACACACACCATCTTTTTGTTGATTTCAAAGCCGCCTTCGACAGTCCGATAAGGAGTCACCTTTATTCCACCATGTCTGAATTTGGTACTCCTGCAAAGTTAATACGTCTTTGCAAAAAATCGTGCGACTTTTTTAATTTAGTAATGGAGAAGATCATCCGAGCAGCTGATCTGAGACACATTGGCACAATATTCTATAAAAGTGTTATGCCGTTGCATATGCTGATAATATGCACATCATTGGCCATAATACGCGTGAAGTCAGTGCAGCATTCTCCATGCTAGAAAAAGAGTCGAGTCGAATGGGTCTTGCAGTGATCGCAGATAAAACAAGTATCGTGTGACAGCAAACAAACAGTCCCAGCGTCTTGGAAACCACTTCACTGTTGACAACACCTCTTTTGAGGTTGTTAAGGACTTCGTCTACCTTTGATTGAGCATTAACTCCTCCAACGATATCAGTATTGAGATAAAACGAAGGATAACTCTTGCTAACAGGTGTTACTTTGGGCTCAATAGGAAATTGAGAAGCAGAGCTCTCTCTCGACGAACAAAACTGACACTCCATAAGTCAATAATCATGCCCGTCCTGCTAAAAGCATCACAAACCTGGGCGTTGAGCAGCTCTGATGAAAGGACTTTGGGAGCGTTCGATAGAAAAATCATTCGTAAGATCTATGGTCCAATCTGCGGCAATGGCGAGTACCGAATACGATGGAACCACGAGCTGTATGAGCTATATGCCGACATCGATATAGTCAAGCGTATTAAAATAGAGCAGCTTCGCTGGCTTGTTCATGTCGAGAGAATGAATGACGATGCTCCAGCAAAAAAATTATTTGATTCGGTATTCATAATTTTTATATTCAGCATTAGATTGCGTTTCACCATCAGGACCTTGCTCTTCACGCAGACCTGCAAAAAATACCAATTTAAATCATATTAGCTATCTGTAATCGGATTTCAGAAAATATGGAGGCGCATTTATTGCGGTCACTGGAAATTGAAAAACAAAAATTAGAAGAACTAAAACGAATGCGGGAAACGAACACAAAGCTTAGTAATGGAATATTATTATTCTTTAGGAACAAAAGCAACAATAATAAAAATTAAAAAATACTGAAAATATAGAGGTAAATTTTGGTATGTTAGTTTTATATTGTGCATTAATTTTTATCTCTTTACAGGCAATAATTTTGTGCTCGAATTTGATGTTGGAAAAAGTCTTGTGATGAATTGAAAACGAAAGATCTTAGATTTAGTAATAACAATTAATTAAAATTAAAAATTCCTATGTGCACTTTACTATTTTTATGTACAGTATGATTATAAAAGTATACTTACTGCAAAAAGAAGTTAAAGCATTTATTATTTCTTCAGTACCATTTAAACAGTTTTAAGGCTCAGGAGCATAGGTGGGTTGTGGTTTGTGTTAGCTTCTCTTTGCATCTATTATGTTTTGTTCATAAATCCAACGATTTGGCACTGGATCAAGTTGAGCTCTTAAAAAATTATGAAGAAGACTTTCGCGCACTTTTAACACTTTCGTTAGGCTAATTAATATTCTATTTTATATTATTTTTGTTTGTTAATTTTGTTGACACCGAACACTACGGCCGCATGAGTAGTTCACGGTGGAGGAAGAGTATACGTCAGTTTCGCAACAATGTTGCCACCTGCTCAGTCGGAGAGGGGCGGGTTCGCATTGACAACTGGAACAAAAGGGCCAATACGCAGGGCCGTTGGAACTTACGATTTATTAATTACGGTAGAATTATTAACGTAAAATAAAACAAATTTAGAGTGGATTACAAGGTAGACAGACACTATACTCGGAAAAATTATACAAGGCAAAACAACCCAAAAAAAGGAGCAAAGTAATACTACTCGACAAAGGACAGAGAAACCACTTGCTGGGTACAAAGCAAAACCCAAGGGTTGGGGTGCACTCTAATTGCGGGTCCAAAGAGGTTACTTGAACCCTCACACGGCTGGAGTCAATAAATTCACCTGTTTGAGAGGAATGAGGCTCGAGTGCGGGGGGCCTAACAGAAATACACAAAATGGTGTCGCTAGGAACCACGACTACAATTGGGGATAGTTTGAACGAAATACAACAGAGGTCGATACAACAACAACGACTTAAATACCACTACGACACAAGTTACCAATGTGTGGAGCTCGGCCACCCAACAGAAAATACTCCCTGAAAAGCTGTTTTTAGAGTTGTTCCGGATTTCTGTGTTGCTCCGTCCAACCCGCTACCAACGGTAAGTCCGCACTCCCACGACGTCCGTCCGTCGCCAAAGCCTCCTGGTTTCGCCAGACGTTATCCAAATCCTCGAGGTCGGTCCAACCCCAAGTCACATTCACTTTTCATAGTTTCTTTCTTTTTTCCACACTTCTTTTTTCACTCTTTTTTTTATCACTTTTTTCTGGTTTTTAATCACTCAATCACACTGTTCAGATAGAACTAAACCTTCCACCAACACTCTAGACTGGCAGCATTCAGGTTCCACACTATGGAAACCCAAACGCCATCATCTATTTTCATACACATGTGGTTTTAAAAAAACCGGTATTCAACCGGGACGGCTCTACTCACACCTATTTTTAAATACCTTCAAAAGATTTTTCAGGTGTATTTTGCAGTAGATTTAAATAAAAACCTTCCTGCCCACCACATAAAACATATTTTGGCGGCATCTGTATGAGTGTTAGTGTGGCACCACTCCACACTTGCAGCCGACAATGGTCGACTCTCATTGTGAATGAAACTTGGAATTTGACGTTTTAGTCGCAATTTTCGGTTTAGTACTGTTCGTTTTGAGTGAAGCGAAATTCAGTGCGTTCAGTCACTCGTGGAATTATGGTTTCTTATGTCATGACATTGAAAATCAAGAGCAACCCCAGAAAGTTCAACGGAATCAAAGATTTTCCACTTATCGGCAAAATATCAACACAATTAGCCAACAAGCACCTGGCTAAAATAAAAAGGAGTACTCCGTACGGCGGCCCAGCTCACACTTATGGCACGAGAATAAAGGTGACTACTTTATTATAATATTGCTATTATAATAATAATAAATATGCTTAGCTTATTCCAAACTACAACCAGCCAATCCGTGGCCCTCCCAGCAGCATATAGAAGAATCTGTGAAGTAGATTTGTTTGAACGCGACAAGACAACAAGCTGTAATTATTGAGTTGGTTATGTTGTTGTCAAGACCTTTGCCAATGCGCCAATAGTGGTGACTGTGGCATGCAGGTTATGTGTGTGGCTTAGCATGCTCGGAGCCCGAGTTTGATCCCCAATCGCGGCGAAAAGTTTTTTCAATAAAAAAATAAAAAATTTCTGCAGACGATGGCAAACCTCAGAGAGTAAATAATGCCATGTAAAGCTTCTTGAGAACATGAACTTTAGCCGTTCGGAGTCGGCATAAAACATGTAGGTCCAGCTCTCGGTCAATTGTGTGCAAGCATTTAATAACACACACAACACAATTGATCATAAGAAGCTCGGTCAAAGTCCTTTCAAGGGCTGAAATGGCCAATTTTTTTTTTTTGTTTTTTTTCCAATGCGCCGAAATCTAAGATAAGTGAAGGTATTTCCATTCCATTTAGGACTTTTTTATTTTATATTGAAATTTTGATCAAACTGATAGAGATATAAATATTATTCTTGTTTCATTTTACAATATAGAATTATTTCTATGTAAAATTATTTAAATTTCAGTTTTATTTTCATCAATATTAAATTATAATCTGTTTTCTAAAACCCCCAACAGTTGGTTGGTTTTAAAACAAAAAATTTGGGTTGAAAAATAATTCCGTCCTAGTGTCTTGTTATTAACGGTCTAATTTTGACACACCAAGCAATTCAAATTTTTGATCCATTCTTCATTAAAAAACTCGATTTTTGTGCTAAAAACAAAGAAAATTATTTATTTAAAACGTTATAAACGTTATAAAAGTTAATTGGATTTCAAATTAATTACAACAAATTGAATGTATTACAAATCATTTCTTTGTGAAGTGAAACAGGATATAAAATACAAAGAAGATCATAACAAAACAAATATATTTTATAAAAACAAACCCCCTCTTCTTCAAACATAAGAATTAAACATTGCAAAAAATTCAGCAGTTATGAGATCGGCTCTAGCGCTAAACCCACCTTTTACCACTGTTCGATTTATCGAGCACTCAATACAAAATATTTCTATAATTTTTTTAGTTCATAACTAACTATATATTAGTTACTGTTTACATTATATGTTGCTTCGATATTTTGGATTCACAAAAAAAATTGTTTCCACGCCCACTTGCTTGCTACTAATTTTACGGCTGGGTTTATTTCTAAACCCAAACGTAAGCAGTTTTGAACATTTTTCTGTTTTTTTTTTACGTTTTGAAAATTGAAAATTTTGAAAGCATTGAAAAGGAACCCTCTTGGAACGGAAGGGAGAGGTCCTTCCCGATTTTCACTGCGCTGCTGGTGTTGTACAGTGTCATCCTGCAAAGACGTATTAGCTTCGCAGGAATACCAAATTCAGACATGACGGAGTATAGGTGACTCCTTATTGGACTGTCGAAGACGGCTTTGAAATCGACAAAGAGATGGTGCGTGTCGATTTGTTTTTCGAGGGTCTTTTCCAAGATTTGTTGGAGCGTGAAGATCTGGTCAATGGTGGACTTTATAGGTCTGAAGCCACACTGATAAGGTCCAATCAGTTGGTTGACGATGTGCTTCAGTCTTTCACACAATGCGCTCGACAGGACCTTATATGCGATATTTAGAAGGCTAATCCCACGGTAGTTGGCGCAAATGGTGGGATCGCCTTTCTTGTGGATTGGGCAGAGCACACTGAGGTTCCAATCCTCTGGAATGCATTCTTCCGACCATATTCTGCATAGAAGTCTGTGAATGCATTTAAACAGAGCTTCGCCACCGGTCTTAAACAGCTCAGCCGGTAGACCATCGGCTCCTGCGGCTTTGTTGTTTTTCATCCGAGCTATAGTTGTTAAGACCTCGTTATAGTCGGGCATCGGAACTTCAACGCTGTCATCCAAAATTGGGGTTTCCGGGATATCATCTCCACTGGCGGGATTGTTGTCAGCGTCGCCATTTAAAAGACTAGAGAAGTGTTCCCTCCATAGCATCAGTGTACTCTGGATATCTGTCACTAGATTCCCATTCTCATCCTTGCAGGAAGAGGCTCCGGTCTTAAAACCATCGGCCAGGCGTCTTATTTTTTTCGAAAAATTTTCGAGTCTCATTCCTGTCGCCATGCATCTCAATTTTCTCGCACTCACGCATTTCCGCCTCTCGTTTCTTTCGCCTGAAAATGCGTCTCTCTTCCCTCCTCTTCTCGCGGTATCGCTCCATAACAGCACGCGTTACAACTGACTGCAGGGTGGCTTTGTAGGCGATGTCCTTCTCTGCAGTGGCGTCGCGACACTCCTGGTCGTGCCACTGGTTTCGGCGAGGGCGGTGGTAGCCTATCACCTCTTCGGCAGCCGTACGCATATAGTGGGATATGTGCGTCCACTGTCCGCATATATCGTCGATCGGAGGAGTGCTTTCTTGAAGCAGGAGTGAGAGTCGAGTAGCGAAGGCTTCGGCCGTCCGTTTTGACTGCAGCTTATCGACGTCTAGCTTTCTTTGTGTAGGATTGCGAGCATTCTTAGCTGCGCACAGACGTGTGCGGATCTTGGCTGCGACAAGATAATGATCCGAGTCTATGTTAGCACCACGGATCGTGCGTACGTCTAGTACACTGGAAGAGTGCCTTCCGTCAATCAAAACGTGATCAATTTGGTTGCATGTTTTTTGATCAGGGGACAGCCAAGTGGCCTTATGAATATTGAGATGCTTGAATCTAGTGCTACTAACGACCATGTTTCGTGCTGCGGCGAAGTCAATCAACCTCATTCCGTTATCGGATGTGTTGTCGTGGAGGCTGAACTTTCCGACTGTAGGACCAAATATGTTTTCCTTACCCACCTTGGCGTTGAAGTCACCAAGCACGATTTTTATGTCATGACGGGGGCAGCGCTCGTATGCGTCTTCAAGGCGCTCGTAAAAACTCTCTTTGGTCTCGTCATCTTTTTCTTCTGTCGGAGCGTGCGCACATATTAGGCTTATGTTAAAAAATTTTGCCTTGAAGCGGATTATGGCAAGTCGTTCGTTCACAGGAGTGAATAGCAGGACATGATGCCGTATTCTCTTGCCAACTACAAATCCGCATCCAAACTCGTGCTTCTCCGCATGGCCGCTGTAGTAGATATCACAGGATGCTTGCCGTAAGAAACCCTGTCCTTTCCATCGCATTTCTTGGATTGCAGTGATATCAGAATTATATCTTTCCAATATATCAATCAGTTGGATAGAGGCACCATCCCAATGTAGGGTTCGGACATTCCAGGTGCATATCCGTAAATCATTATCAGTTTTTCGTTTGCGGTTGTCGTCATCAGATTTGGGGATCATTCTTTTATTTATTCTTAAACTTTTAATTGAAATGGTTTATTACATGGTGGGGATCAAACCCAACGCACAACCTTTGCTTGATGGCCAAAGGAAGCCCGCCGCTCAGATTCGCCGCCAAAGTATATCGGTATGATAGTTTTTTGATGTTTCCAGGAGACACCACGCGGAGGTTTGAGTTGACTTAAGACGATTTCGACATGGATAATGCTGGCCTCGCCAAGTTGAGGCAGTCAGACACGTTGCCATGTGAAGATCGCCCCCTTATCTCCCATTTATTGGAAAACATTTTTATTGTCATAAATTTTCACAAAACTTCACACAATTTAAAAGTTTACAGAAAAAAAACATATATGTTAAAAAATCAAAACAAGCAAAACAGCTGATGCAAATAGTATTGCCAGCATGAGATATTTTGCCAAAATATGCCCAACATTTTTAGAAAAAAAAGAGCATGTAAAGAAATTTTGTAACTTTTATAATCTGTTAATGCTGCTTTTGACAATTGCTTATGGTTGGAGAGTTTGAATAACGTAAGAAAAGTAAATGAGAACGATGACGCAAAGTAAAAATACAGAAAGCAAATTGTGAACGACATCGTTTACAAACGAACGAGGAGTTCAACGAAGCTTTTGTTTTACAGAAAGATGCTATTAATCTTCCGAACATTTAATTCTTATGTTTTTAGGAAATATATTTAATTTAAGAATGAGAAAAAGATTTGAGAAATTTGTTATTTTTTAAGCTATATCTTGTACGCTTATCATGGTGCATCTAGTAGTTTTCGGCAGTTCAGCGTCGTCTTAACAGAGAGGCGAGTTTTCCTTAACAGAGAGGCGAGTTGAACGAGGAGTTCAACGAAGCTTTTGTTTTACAGAAAGATGCTATTAATCTTCCGAACATTTAATTCTTATGTTTTTAGGAAATATATTTAATTTAAGAATGAGAAAAAGATTTGAGAAATTTGTTATTTTTTAAGCTATATCTTGTACGCTTATCATGGTGCATCTAGTAGTTTTCGGCAGTTCAGCGTCGTCTTAACAGAGAGGCGAGTTTTCCTGGCCCCGAGCTTCAGGGGGCCCCGAAAAACACGAGAAAAATTGTGAAATAATTACAAATACCTTATAAAAAAATGTGCCAGTAATATATAAAACTTAAAAATTATAACTCCTGAAAAGTCGACAAAATTGAAAATTTCCTAGTTTTTATTTAAAAATTTGATTAACATTGATCACAACATGAAAATATTGAACCATTTAATTAAATGGCTTTCTTTCGGGATTTAGCGTGAAGAAATTTTTAATAATATCGTGTTTAATGTTCAGTTTCGACTAAAAAGAGAGAAAGTGCATTCAACTTATCTTTAGACATTGAATTTCGCAAATAATTTGTGTATACACTTTAGTTTAGAAGACCGTTCGTCAGAAATGTTAGTTACAAATTCTAAGAAGTATTGCATTGTTTGGAAAAACTGATAATAATTCGTCATCAATCTGAACATCTGAAAAAAGTAAGTTTTAGCAAACTGCCATCCACCAATCAATTCAGTTTCCTTCGGTGGATGGCAGTTTGCCATCCTATGTCCTTCGTATAAATTAATACAGTTACATGCGCTTTAAACTTATTTTTCAGTCATGGAATTTAAATGTGTGGGAAAAGAATAATTCGTACACCCAAAAAAAAACAGAGTAAAAAAAGCAATATTCGGGCTCAATTTAACTCTTTTCATGCATGGTAAAAACTAAAAGCTAAAGCTGTAAAAACTATATTTAACTCCGCTTGTGCGTTGAAATTACTCCGAAATTTTACTTTGTTTGAGAAGTCGTGCTAACTCCGTTTGAAGTTGTATTAAGGTTAACAGATTTGCATTGAGAATTATGAAATTTTTCATTATACTCAAAAAAAAAAACTTGAGCCAACTCATTTAAATGTAGCATTAAGCTTACAAAAATAAAAAAGTCAACCCACAAAAGAGTCAAATCAAGATTCGTTTTTTTAAGTAAATTTATTTTATTTATTTTTTGCTTACATTAGACAACAATGAAAAGAAAAATTAATGTTTACAGAACTATTTCAATGAAATTTTTTGTTTTATTTCATTCAAATAAAGGTTTTCGATGAAACCTAACTTGATTAATAAATGCCAAATTTTATATTTTATATCTAAACACGCACAAATTTTTTAAAATTTTAAAACAAACAAACGGACAAATTTTTCAACCGAACTCTGTTTCGTGCTCAACAAAACTCCGTTTTAGCTTTAAAATATAAAATATAATATTCGTAGATGGTTGAAATAAGCTTTAATAGAATTAAAATGTCAAATGTATGGAGAAGATGAAGAGTTGATTTGAAACTGCTTCAAATTTAATTTCAGTTTTGAGAATGAATTTGTTCTAAGCAGAAAAAGATTTATATTAACAAATAAAAATATTGGTATAACTCCTTTTAAGTTTTACAGCGACAAAACGAATTTTACCTCGCAAGAACTTGATTAAATCTCGAAAAAAACTTAAACTAACTCCGCAAATTTTTTCGGTGATAGTTGCAATAAATTTAAACAGCGTTAATATGACAAATTTTCAGAGAAGACGCAAAGTTAATATGAAGCTGCTGCAGATTAAAGTCAAGTTTTGAAAATTAATTGTTTTAAGCAGAAAAAGCTTTGCGTTAAGAAAAAAACAATTGATACAATCCATTTTAAGTTTTACTGCGACAAAACGTATTTAACTATTTAAAAACTATTTCAACTCACGAAAAAACTTGAATTAACATCGCACATTTTTTTCGGTGTAGTTGAACGACTGTAGGCAGCACACCGTTGATTTAAATAAGTAACCAAAGCATCGGTAAAACACTATATCAAAAAGACCTTCCTTTTGGTGTTCAGGATCTTTTTGCATTTTTATTCTCTGTTAGTGCTTGAAGCGCTTCGTTCTGATAATATTTTTATATACCAATAATTCTGCAAACTTGATAAATTTTATTGAATATTCCATAAACCTGCATCGTTTTCAATTATAACCTGTAGAGATGGCGATGGCGATGAAAGCAAGGAAAGTTCTTCAACACCGACAGTTAATTCGTCAGCTCTTTTTTTTCGACTTCAAAAACATCACTTTTCGTTTCACTTTCATTTCTATCGTTTCCATCTTGCTGCTCTAAACGAGACCCCTAGTGATTTTATAATTTTGGAACCTTTTCAGGAGATTTTCCTCTAATTCTCGCTATTCTGTTGCTTTTCCGTTTTTGGGCAATACTTAAATATTTCGCACCGAACCCACTGTCACACTGTTTCAAATTGATTTAAATATTCTCAACACTCTCATGGATCACTCGCTGATGAAATTTAAAGTTTGTCTGAAATCAGTATCTCGCGCACTTTTCATGCCTTTTTAGCCACCACTTTTCACAATGTTGCCACCTACTCAGTCGGAGAGGGGCAGGTTCACACGGACAAACTTGGACCGAAAGGGCCAACACGCAGGGGAAGTTGGAAATAAAGATCTATATTAGCTAAAGTATGATTAATAAATTAAGATTAAATAATTTTGGATTTGATTATAAGGCAGACAGATAATATACTAGGAAAAGTTATTGTTGCGTCTTGAGGGCGCAACTGCAATTCCTTTGTTGTTAGGATTATTCGATCAGGCACATGAACCTGCTCGAGTTCTTATTGATTAATTATTCAATAATCAACCAAGCACTTGAACTTGTTCGACTAAAGAATAATTATTTGTTGTTATTTTGGGTCAATTTTGTTGTTTATAATTAATTATTTAAGGAGGTTTTTGACCAGTGCTTTTTTATTGTAATTTTTATATTAAAAACAAAAATTCAATATTTTCCCGACGTTTCGTCAATAATTTGTTGACATCTTCAGGGGATTATTTAATTCAATTTAATATTTAAAAAAAAACAGTTAAAAAGGTTAACTAGGCACTTGAACCTATTCAACTCGCTTGGAAATAATAACAACCGCTTCGAAGTGTTGCTTTTGAATATTACCGAGTATATATCGCACACGATCTTCAAAAGTGACACAACTCAAAATTTTAAAATTTTCAGGAGAGGCAAGAAACTATTTCTTTTTCAAAGCAACTTCATACAAAAGAGGGACACAAAATGATTTTTTAAAAATAAAAGAGCAATCAGATTAAAACAAAATTTTAACAGTCGATGGAGATGTGCATTACGAATTGGTTTATATTAAAAAGTCAAAATTGAAAAATTTTGAGTTATGTCTCTTTTGAAGAAGGTGTGCGATATGTAAGACTAATAAATAATATAAATGTATATGTGTATATAAAATTATTGATTGAATTTAAGCGTAACAACAAAATGCAAAATTGACAAAAATGGTTAAGCTGCCCTTGAAATATTGCTCAGCACATTGCACTTAAGAATTGTAATACCAAATAGCCACACTGGCCTTGACTCAGAACACTGCGCTCATATGTCGGTTCTTTTTGCAAGCTCCGCTTTTTTTTGCAGTTACTGGCTAGCCTTGTTGTTTTGTGTTTTGCTGTTATGCTTACCTATTTGTTATCCTACAACTACTTATAAATAACTTTACTTATTTTTGTTGTTCGGAACTAACAAATTCTTATAGTTATTGTTCGGAACTGAACATTCTCCGCCCCGTTGAACTATGGGTTCAACAGCTGGATTTTAAACCTCAATCGTGAAATCCAAATCTCTTTTATGGCTTGTATCAGGTGCAATAACGTGAATTCTTGACGTGGGTTGTGGTGGTACACAATTGATGCTGCGAGATCTACTGATGCGTTTCCAGGTAAAGAACGAAATAATGCAGCCGAACAGAAAGAGACATAAATAACTTATCGTGTAGTGATGAATATCATGTGGTCGAATTTCATTAGGAAAATTAAGCTGTAGCTTAGATATTTCACTTTGGATAGCGGATAGTTGTTCTTGATGAGAGTTATAATGAAGGGAAATGTTGGCTGCTGGAGGTTTTGTTGATGAGAATACCAAATCAGATGTCTGCTCTTTTGGGATATGTGATTTGTGACTGGTTGACTTCAATGTTTTGTGGCCTTGAATGGTTATCAGTGGCTGCTTAATGACGCAGTTTTCATTCATAGATTGAAGCCCCAAGTCTTGAATGGTGAATTGAGTTAGAACTGCTTCACAAACTGCATTTACGATGACAGAATATATCCATGTGTTTGGATTGTGTAGTTGAAGGCAATGGGGGCCGGCTTCCGCATGTTCGATGGAGTAGGACGTGTTTGTTGCAATGTGAATAAGCAAGTTTAACTCACATATTGCTATGTTTGATCCTCGTTTATAAAGTGGGTGATTCTGTTGACATAGATAGTGCTCTCTTTCGGTTGACGTGCATATCCTTGAATCAGCTCCCTTCAATGGGTTGTATTGATATCCATGCAGATTTACAATCAAGAATGAGAAGGGTGACTGAATTTTGAAAAATTCATTATTAAGATGCCACTTGACAGGACTAAGTTGTAGTAGTTCGAAATCTTCAGTTGAGACTAGCGGAAGTTTAAAAATAACGTAATTTTTGGTGACCCGTCCTTCGATTGACATCAAGTTATAAAGATGTATTAATTCTTCGGTAGGTAATTTTAGATGTCTGGGAAGACTGGCGTTTATGTGGAGTAGCTCTTCTTGCAGCTGTTGAGGTGAGATTAATTCAGAACTTAATTTACCATGATGTGTGTCTATTAAAATGCTTTGAAGAGAGTCTTGCACGCGTTGGAAGTATATTAGTTCCAACGTTGTTTGAAGGGCTAGTTCAGCAGCTGATTGAGCGATGCTTTGTTTGTCTATTTCTTGTTGAATGTTGTCAATTCGAAAATCCAGGTTTTTTAACATCTTTTTGACCTTTACAAATTCTCCTTCAATACTTTGCTGATTCTTCTTCATTATGTTTATCGTGCTGTCTAGAAATGAGGTTTGGTTGTGGATTTTATTTTCAAGATAATTCTCATTTTGTTGTATTTTTTCAATGTTATTGGATGTCTTCTGCATACTGAGAATCTAGGTCTCCGAACAAAAAATTAGCTACATAACCGATGATGTTGAATACACCTCTTTTCGCTCGGTGTCCATTGTGTATTTTCAGGAGTTGATTCTTCACTATTATCTCATCCATTAAACGTTTAATTAGCATGACTATTACTGAACAGTGTTTCGACGATTGCAGGATTGTGAAGGATTTTTGTAATACTTGTGGGTAAAAATTCATTAATTCCAAATTCTTCCAATATGTTTGCATATAAATGTAGGTTATAAGGTTCCATTCGCTGGTGATTATTCCAACCGAGCCTAATTTTTCGAAATAAATACCCAGATTGGACACAAATGGCTGAACCTCTATCGGCGCAGGTGAGGCGTATGGTAAAAATAAGCAAGCCATTAAGATAGTTACCAGTGCTGAACTTGTATTCATTCGTGTTCGTTTTAGTTGGTGAGAAGATTGGGTGGGATCTGAGTGTTAAGTTTTCTTTTCGTTGATCATCTGGATCTACTAAAATTTTACGATACATTTTTTCGATGTCCCCAGTGAATACAAAGCGTGGTAGCCGAAACCGAAGAAAAATTGAAAAAAGTTCGCCTTGAATGGTTGGTCAAGTGCACATAAGATCATTTAGTGAATATCCTGATGATGTCTTGGCTGAGGCGTCAAAGACAACACGAAGTTTCGTTGTCATGCTCTCGGGCTTGAATACACAATGCTGTGGAATGTAATAGTTCTTAGTCAATACAAAATCGAGATTCACTTCTTTCATGTCCCCAAGTCCTTCATAATCTTTCATGAATTGAATGTATTCCTCGTGTACGTTCTCATTTTTGAGAAGTCGACGTTCGAGACTCATAAATCTGTTGTGGACCATGGCTCGTGATTGCTTTAAGGTTAATGTGTTTTCGGTAAAGGGTAGTCTAATGACAAAGCGGCCTTCCTTATTGTTGCGAACGTTTTGGGCAAAGTGAGATTCACATCGCTGCTCTGCCGGTGAAAGATATTTCTCACTTGTTTCGACTTCTTCTATTTCCCAGATTTGTTTAATCAGATCATTCGTGACTTCTTCTTTTTGACTGAATATACCACATGTGACAGCATCGTAGCTTGTTGACCCAACCATTCCTGCTACTGTCCAACCAAACACCGTATTCTGCAGTATGGGCAACTGTTGACCGATGTTGATTTGTTCTGGTCGGATCAAGTGATAGTACAATTCTGCTCCCAGTAGAAAATCGATATTGTCAGATTTGAAGAATTCAGGATCTGCTAACTAAATGTTTTCCGGGAGTGTCCAGGTTGAAATGTCGATGTTCAGTCTTGGTTGAGGTGATAAGATGTGAGACAAGACGACTGCTTCGAGTTTGGATGTACATTTTCCAGATTTTGATTGTATATTCACGTTTACTCGTTGAGTTGATTTATGAGTACCCTTTCCAATGTATTCGATACAGAGCGATGAAGATGTCGTTGATAGAGATAATTTCTTAATCAGTCTTTCAGTTGTGATGTTAACCTGAGAGCCGGAATCCAGAATTGCTCGAACTTCACTCGAACTTCCATTATTTGCTGTTTGTTTCGGTTTGAGTTGCAGCGACCGTAAAAGGTACAGTGTTGTTATAATCAAGACCTTGATGATTTATTGTTAACTTCTGAATTTTAGCATCTCCCTGTAAATGCAATAGTGTGTTGTGCTTTGATGAACATTTTGTGCAGCTTCGTGATTTACATGTCTGAGCTGTGTGATTTTCTTTGAGACAATTAAATTTTAATTTTAATTTTAATTTTAATTTTAATTTTAATTTTAATTTTAATTTTAATTTTAATTTTAATTTTAATTTTAATTTTAATTTTAATTTTAATTTTAATTTTAATTTTAATTTTAATTTTAATTTTAATTTTAATTTTAATTTTAATTTTAATTTTAATTTTAATTTTAATTTTAATTTTAATTTTAATTTTAATTTTAATTTTAATTTTAATTTTAATTTTAATTTTAATTTTAATTTTAATTTTAATTTTAATTTTAATTTTAATTTTAATTTTAATTTTAATTTTAATTTTAATTTTAATTTTAATTTTAATTTTAATTTTAATTTTAATTTTAATTTTAATTTTAATTTTAATTTTAATTTTAATTTTAATTTTAATTTTAATTTTAATTTTAATTTTAATTTTAATTTTAATTTTAATTTTAATTTTAATTTTAATTTTAATTTTAATTTTAATTTTAATTTTAATTTTAATTTTAATTTTAATTTTAATTTTAATTTTAATTTTAATTTTAATTTTAATTTTAATTTTAATTTTAATTTTAATTTTAATTTTAATTTTAATTTTAATTTTAATTTTAATTTTAATTTTAATTTTAATTTTAATTTTAATTTTAATTTTAATTTTAATTTTAATTTTAAATTTAATTTTAATTTTAATTTTAATTTTAATTTTAATTTTAATTTTAATTTTAATTTTAATTTTAATTTTAATTTTAATTTTAATTTTAATTTTAATTTTAATTTTAATTTTAATTTTAATTTTAATTTTAATTTTAATTTTAATTTTAATTTTAATTTTAATTTTAATTTTAATTTTAATTTTAATTTTAATTTTAATTTTAATTTTAATTTTAATTTTAATTTTAATTTTAATTTTAATTTTAATTTTAATTTTAATTTTAATTTTAATTTTAATTTTAATTTTAATTTTAATTTTAATTTTAATTTTAATTTTAATTTTAATTTTAATTTTAATTTTAATTTTAATTTTAATTTTAATTTTAATTTTAATTTTAATTTTAATTTTAATTTTAATTTTAATTTTAATTTTAATTTTAATTTTAATTTTAATTTTAATTTTAATTTTAATTTTAATTTTAATTTTAATTTTAATTTTAATTTTAATTTTAATTTTAATTTTAATTTTAATTTTAATTTTAATTTTAATTTTAATTTTAATTTTAATTTTAATTTTAATTTTAATTTTAATTTTAATTTTAATTTTAATTTTAATTTAATTTTAATTTTAATTTTAATTTTAATTTTAATTTTAATTTTAATTTTAATTTTAATTTTAATTTTAATTTTAATTTTAATTTTAATTTTAATTTTAATTTTAATTTTAATTTTAATTTTAATTTTAATTTTAATTTTAATTTTAATTTTAATTTTAATTTTAATTTTAATTTTAATTTTAATTTAATTTTAATTTTAATTTTAATTTTAATTTTAATTTTAATTTTAATTTTAATTTTAATTTTAATTTTAATTTTAATTTTAATTTTAATTTAATTTTAATTTTAATTTAATTTTAATTTTAATTTTAATTTTAATTTTAATTTTAATTTTAATTTTAATTTTAATTTTAATTTTAATTTTAATTTTAATTTTAATTTTAATTTTAATTTTAATTTTAATTTTAATTTTAATTTTAATTTTAATTTTAATTTTAATTTTAATTTTAATTTTAATTTTAATTTTAATTTTAATTTTAATTTTAATTTTAATTTTAATTTTAATTTTAATTTTAATTTTAATTTTAATTTTAATTTTAATTTTAATTTTAATTTTAATTTTAATTTTAATTTTAATTTTAATTTTAATTTTAATTTTAATTTTAATTTTAATTTTAATTTTAATTTTAATTTTAATTTAATTTTAATTTTAATTTTAATTTTAATTTTAATTTAATTTTAATTTTAATTTTAATTTTAATTTTAATTTTAATTTTAATTTTAATTTTAATTTTAATTTAATTTTAATTTTAATTTTAATTTTAATTTTAATTTTAATTTTAATTTTAATTTTAATTTTAATTTTAATTTTAATTTTAATTTTAATTTTAATTTTAATTTTAATTTTAATTTTAATTTTAATTTTAATTTTAATTTTAATTTTAATTTTAATTTTAATTTTAATTTTAATTTTAATTTTAATTTTAATTTTAATTTTAATTTTAATTTTAATTTTAATTTTAATTTTAATTTTAATTTAATTTTAATTTTAATTTTATTTAATTTTAATTTTAATTTTAATTTTAATTTTAATTTTAATTTTAATTTTAATTTTAATTTTAATTTTAATTTTAATTTTAATTTTAATTTTAATTTTAATTTAATTTTAATTTTAATTTTAATTTTAATTTTAATTTTAATTTTAATTTTAATTTTAATTTTAATTTTAATTTTAATTTTAATTTTAATTTTAATTTTAATTTTAATTTTAATTTTAATTTTAATTTTAATTTTAATTTTAATTTTAATTTTAATTTTAATTTTAATTTTAATTTTAATTTTAATTTTAATTTTAATTTTAATTTTAATTTTAATTTTAATTTTAATTTTAATTTTAATTTTAATTTTAATTTTAATTTTAATTTTAATTTTAATTTTAATTTTAATTTTAATTTTAATTTTAATTTTAATTTTAATTTTAATTTTAATTTTAATTTTAATTTTAATTTTAATTTTAATTTTAATTTTAATTTTAATTTTAATTTTAATTTTAATTTTAATTTTAATTTTAATTTTAATTTTAATTTTAATTTTAATTTTAATTTTAATTTTAATTTTAATTTTAATTTTAATTTTAATTTTAATTTTAATTTTAATTTTAATTTTAATTTTAATTTTAATTTTAATTTTAATTTTAATTTTAATTTTAATTTTAATTTTAATTTTAATTTTAATTTTAATTTTAATTTAATTTTAATTTTAATTTTAATTTTAATTTTAATTTTAATTTTAATTTTAATTTTAATTTTAATTTTAATTTTAATTTTAATTTTAATTTTAATTTAATTTTAATTTTAATTTTAATTTTAATTTTAATTTTAATTTTAATTTTAATTTTAATTTTAATTTTAATTTTATTTTTAATTTTAATTTTAATTTTAATTTTAATTTAATTTTAATTTTAATTTTAATTTTAATTTTAATTTTAATTTTAATTTTAATTTTAATTTTAATTTTAATTTTAATTTTAATTTTAATTTTAATTTTAATTTTAATTTTAATTTTAATTTTAATTTTAATTTTAATTTTAATTTTAATTTTAATTTTAATTTTAATTTTAATTTTAATTTTAATTTTAATTTTAATTTTAATTTTAATTTTAATTTAATTTTAATTTTAATTTTAATTTTAATTTTAATTTTAATTTTAATTTTAATTTTAATTTTAATTTTAATTTTAATTTTAATTTTAATTTTAATTTTAATTTTAATTTTAATTTTAATTTTAATTTTAATTTTAATTTTAATTTTAATTTTAATTTTAATTTTAATTTTAATTTTATTTTAATTTTAATTTTAATTTTAATTTTAATTTTAATTTTAATTTTAATTTTAATTTTAATTTAATTTAATTTTAATTTTAATTTTAATTTTAATTTTAATTTTAATTTTAATTTTAATTTTAATTTTAATTTTAATTTTAATTTTAATTTTAATTTTAATTTTAATTTTAATTTTAATTTTAATTTTAATTTTAATTTTAATTTTAATTTTAATTTTAATTTTAATTTTAATTTTAATTTTAATTTAATTTTAATTTTAATTTTAATTTTAATTTTAATTTTAATTTTAATTTTAATTTTAATTTTAATTTTAATTTTAATTTTAATTTTAATTTAATTTTAATTTTAATTTTAATTTTAATTTTAATTTTAATTTTAATTTTAATTTTAATTTTAATTTTAATTTTAATTTTAATTTTAATTTTAATTTTAATTTTAATTTTAATTTTAATTTTAATTTTAATTTTAATTTTAATTTTAATTTTAATTTTAATTTTAATTTTAATTTTAATTTTAATTTTAATTTTAATTTTAATTTTAATTTTAATTTTAATTTTAATTTTAATTTTAATTTTAATTTTAATTTTAATTTTAATTTTAATTTTAATTTTAATTTTAATTTTAATTTTAATTTTAATTTTAATTTTAATTTTAATTTTAATTTTAATTTTAATTTTAATTTTAATTTTAATTTTAATTTTAATTTTAATTTTAATTTTAATTTTAATTTTAATTTAATTTTAATTTTAATTTTAATTTTAATTTTAATTTTAATTTTAATTTTAATTTTAATTTTAATTTTAATTTTAATTTTAATTTTAATTTTAATTTTAATTTTAATTTTAATTTTAATTTTAATTTTAATTTTAATTTTAATTTTAATTTTAATTTTAATTTTAATTTTAATTTTAATTTAATTTTAATTTTAATTTTAATTTTATTAATTTTAATTTTAATTTTAATTTTAATTTTAATTTTAATTTTAATTTTAATTTTAATTTTAATTTTAATTTTAATTTTAATTTAATTTTAATTTTAATTTTAATTTAATTTTAATTTTAATTTTAATTTTAATTTTAATTTTAATTTTAATTTTAATTTTAATTTTAATTTTAATTTTAATTTTAATTTTAATTTAATTTTAATTTTAATTTTAATTTTAATTTTAATTTTAATTTTAATTTTAATTTTAATTTTAATTTTAATTTTAATTTTAATTTTAATTTTAATTTTAATTTTAATTTAATTTTAATTTTAATTTTAATTTTAATTTTAATTTTAATTTTATTTTAATTTTAATTTTAATTTAATTTTAATTTTAATTTTAATTTTAATTTTAATTTTAATTTTAATTTTAATTTTAATTTTAATTTTAATTTTAATTTTAATTTTAATTTTAATTTTAATTTTAATTTTAATTTTAATTTTAATTTTAATTTTAATTTTAATTTTAATTTTAATTTTAATTTTAATTTTAATTTTAATTTTAATTTTAATTTTAATTTTAATTTTAATTTTAATTTTAATTTTAATTTTAATTTTAATTTTAATTTTAATTTTAATTTTAATTTTAATTTTAATTTAATTTTAATTTTAATTTTAATTTTAATTTTAATTTAATTTTAATTTTAATTTTAATTTTAATTTTAATTTTAATTTTAATTTTAATTTTAATTTTAATTTTAATTTTAATTTTAATTTTAATTTTAATTTTAATTTTAATTTTAATTTAATTTTAATTTTAATTTTAATTTTAATTTTAATTTTAATTTTAATTTTAATTTTAATTTTAATTTTAATTTTAATTTTAATTTTAATTTTAATTTTAATTTTAATTTTAATTTTAATTTTAATTTTAATTTTAATTTTAATTTTAATTTTAATTTTAATTTTAATTTTAATTTTAATTTTAATTTTAATTTTAATTTTAATTTAATTTTAATTTTAATTTTAATTTTAATTTTAATTTTAATTTTAATTTTAATTTTAATTTTAATTTTAATTTTAATTTTAATTTTAATTTTAATTTTAATTTTAATTTTAATTTTAATTTTAATTTTAATTTTAATTTTAATTTTAATTTTAATTTAATTTTAATTTTAATTTTAATTTTAATTTTAATTTTAATTTAATTTTAATTTTAATTTTAATTTTAATTTTAATTTAATTTTAATTTTAATTTTAATTTTAATTTTAATTTTAATTTTAATTTTAATTTAATTTTAATTTTAATTTTAATTTTAATTTTAATTTTAATTTTAATTTTAATTTTAATTTTAATTTTAATTTTAATTTTAATTTAATTTTAATTTTAATTTTAATTTTAATTTTAATTTTAATTTTAATTTTAATTTTAATTTTAATTTTAATTTTAATTTTAATTTAATTTTAATTTTAATTTTAATTTTAATTTTAATTTTAATTTTATTTTAATTTTAATTTTAATTTTAATTTTAATTTTAATTTTAATTTTAATTTTAATTTAAATTTAAATTTTAATTTTAATTTTAATTTTAATTTTAATTTTAATTTTAATTTTAATTTTAATTTTAATTTTAATTTTAATTTTAATTTAATTTTAATTTTAATTTTAATTTTAATTTTAATTTTAATTTTAATTTTAATTTTAATTTTAATTTTAATTTTAATTTTAATTTTAATTTTAATTTAATTTTAATTTTAATTTTAATTTTAATTTTAATTTTAATTTTAATTTTAATTTTAATTTTAATTTTAATTTTAATTTTAAT